>SJYC01084723.1:0-41760 GCA_006408675.1 Madoqua kirkii
AGAGGATAAGTAACTCGCCCAAGGTCACACAGCTGGTAAGTGGCAGAACCAGCACTGAAACGTGGGCTGTCTAGTCTAGATCCCAGACTTGTAAATACTTCCTTTCAGGACTTTCTTCTCTTTTTCCTCCTCTTCCCTGTTCATCAGGGGCACTCCTCTGCCTCAACACCCTCCTCCAGACCCGAGGATGGCTCTCTGGTCCCACCTCCAGCAGAACACACAGGGCGAGGGAGCACCCCTCTGCAGCTCACCTGACCCCGGGGCGCATTGGCACCTTGGCTTTGGCCTCGGAGCCCAGGGGCAGGAGGGAGCAGGATGGGCAAGAACCACCAGGAACTCACAGTGCCTCTGCTTGTCTGTCCTTTCGGATAAGGACCTGAGTTGACTCTTAGAGCCCAAGGATGCAGACTGAATCTTGTTCCAGTCCCTACATGAGCCCTGCCCCGGCTCACAAACTAAGTTCTAATTCTGGTCACACTGAATCCTGATTCTGGCCACAGATTCCTTCATGACCCTGATCCCAGTCTAAGCCCTGACCCTGCTTACAACAGAGCTCTCAATTCGGTCACGGTCTGAGCCCCGGTTCTGGTCACAGACCTAGTGTTACACTGAGAACTATGATCCAGGTCACACGCTGACCTCAGTCTCCGATTTAGCTCTGATCCTTGTCAAGAGTTAGCCCTGACCTGCATCACCCTGAGTCCTGGTCCTGGTCACGCTCTCAATCCTGATCTTGCTCATTGCTTGAGCCCGGAAACTGGTCACTGACAGATCCCGAATTCTGGCCACAGAGTCAACCATGGGCCACAGGCAGAGAGCCCTGCTCCTGGGCTCACGCTGAGCTTTACCTTGGCCTCAGATACAGAGCACCATCACCAGCTGCTGCTGGCTACCATCCAGGGGTCTGGAGAGCTTCCAGAATGCCCTCGTCCCACCGTTCCCTGAGCTTGGGCCAATCCATCCCTTCACCTGCGTGAGCGTCATCCAGACTGCCACCTCTGGGAGGCAGGGGGAACAGCCTGGTGAGACCTGGGGAGCCCTGAAGAAGCTAAGGAAGGCACGATTTAGATGGAGCTAGATTCTTGGGAGGCCCCTTTCCATCCAAAGGCTCTCAAACCCCTCCTTTTTCTCCCTGCCCATCTCCTCCCATAGTCATGCACAGTAATTACCCTGAAATAAAATCCACTGGCAGGATTCTGTCTTTAAGGAAGGGAGGTCAGACAGCCGCCTCGCAGCTGGGAGAGTTCTGTCATCAGGAGGAAGCTTGCCAGTGGGGAAGGACAGGGCCCCCCTCTTTCTCCGCCGAGCTTGACCCACTCCCCACAGCCTGGCTCCATTCTGAGGGGCCATGGAGCTCCCTGTGGGAGGAGGAGGGCTGCTGGCAGAAGGAATCTGTCTCCCCGGGGGCAGCTGCCTGCCCCTAAGACAGCCCGCCTGGGAATCTGCCCGTGTGTGAACAACGCGAGTGTAAAGCCTGAAAAGGATCCCCCTCTTTCAAGGGCGGCAGGGCCGGGATGGTACTCAGCACTTGGAGCACGACCCCGTGATCTCCCTGAAGCGTGTTCCTCTGTAAGGCCTCTGGGGTTCCCCGAAAACAGGGCCAGGGGATGGGGTGAGGGGCACACGTTCATCATACTTCCTCCCCCCGCCCCGAGTGCAGACAGTTTGAAATCCTGGAGATGGAGCAGATGCTGTTTCCCATCAGTTCCCTTCCCTCCTTTGGAGGGGAAAGGACTTCAGCTCCTGTGGATGGCGGGGGCTAAGGCGGGGCGTACATGGGGGCGGCACGTGGAGAGATGGCGGGAAGCGTGGTTGCTGAGGCGGGCTGGGGGTGTTCCAGACGGGCGTCCTTCAAGCCCTGTTACTACCTGGGACAGCCTGAGAGCTGTGTCCTAGCTGGGGAGTCAAGGGTCAAACATCCGGTAAGCCAGTCAGTGGGACGTGGAGGTGAAAAAACAGCCAGTCATCCTGTCGGCCATCTTGTCAGTTGGACACAGAGACAGGCAGATCCGAGCCAGTCATTCAGCCATCTATCTGGTCAGGCACACGGTCAGTCAGAGAGACAGACAGACACTTTGTCATCATCTGTTAGTCAGATACAACAGACACCCAGCGGACAGACCGACAAACAGGCCTGTCAACCCTCTTGCCAGCCAGACACGGGGACAGGCAGGCAGGCAGGCCGGCAGGCCGGGAGACGAAGAAATGCACTTGGTCACACACCTAATTACAGCCAAACACCCCGGAAAACTGATTGATAGCCCAACAGACTGTCAGCCAGGCAGAGAGACCGGAGGCAGGCCGACCATCAGGCGGCCACTAGGCCCCTGGGGTCAGACACCCGGGCAGACAGACGGCCAATCTGTCAGACACTCACAAAGGTGTTTAAGCAAGGCGATGGACAGCCTGTTATGCATTCAGTTAGTGAGATCCAGCACTCAGTCAGTCAGTCAGTCACCCTTTTAGTCAGAGCTCTGCCAGTGTTGTCAGACAGGGAGCCATTCAGTTTTGCGACCACTCAGCCAGCCTGGAGACAGAAAAAGAGTCGTCACCCGCACAGGTGAGTCAGGCAGACACCTAGCTGGACAGAAAGACACAGTCAGACAGCCATTTATCCAGTCAGTTAACTGTCCAGCCAACCAGACACTCAGGCAGGAAGACAGGCAGGCCAACAGTGACTTGGGCATGTGACCAGTTTGTCAGACAGACAGGTCGTCAGGAAGACAGGCAACCGCCAAGCCAACCACTCAGGCATTCCTCCTCTAGTCAGTGGCTTGGTCAGCAATCCAGCCAATCTGACCCAACCTGCCCCCTGACCCCTGCCAGTGACCCAGCTGGTCATCATAATGATACAGGCTGGGCAGAGTGATAACTGGACCCCGTGTCGGGAAACAAGTGGTCATGGAATAACCATCTGGGAGTCTGAACACCCCTTTCAGGACCCTGATATAAACACCTGCACAGTTAGGGAAGGCTTCCAAGAAGACTAGGCTCAACAGGCGGGAGCACAGCCTTCTGGGTGGGCTAGCTGCCCATCCCTCAGCCGGGACTGGAGGCAATTTTCCAGCTTGTGTCTCCTCTTTCCTTAGCCTCAGTCCCCTAATTGTACTGGGCGTGGGGTCCACACACACTCCCCAGTGTCTTTCTTTTCGCCATGCCCTGTTCCATCCCTGGGGCCCTTTCTTCCTATGAAGTAGCCAAGGGCCAGGGGCCACCCTAAAGCCTTCCTATTTTTTACAAGCTGCCGGGCTGGAGAAGGGCTGTAGTGTGTGTGTGTGTGTGTGTGTGTGTGTGTGTGTGTGTGTGTGTTTGGGGGTGGTGCGTGGAGTCCTTGGCTGGGCCCCCTCCTTTCTCACAGCTCTGCCAAGTTCTCCCTTTCCTCCCTCCTTCACCGGAGCTGGGGGTGGGGAGGCCCTCCCCACCTCCCAGGCCACTTCCCATTTTGGGAATTGGTCTGAGAACTATGCAAGGAGACAGAAATAATTCCTTTTTCGAGCCTGGCCAGGGCCACAGCAGCCCAAACATTGGCCCCAAACCAGTGTTGGGGAGGGGCCCAGGAGGGGGCAGCTGGGGGCGGGGCTGAGCCCTGGGGCCCAGGGAGACAAAGGCCAGGGAGTCCAGAAAAATTTCCTCGGCCAGGCCCAGGGCTGGGTATCAGAAAGCCGAGAGACGCAGAACCTCCCAGTGGGGCACTGCCAGGCCAGAAAAGGTTGGGGGCAGGGTATGAGGAGCAGGATAAAGAAAGAGGAAGAGAGAAGTCACAAAGTCCCCGCTAGCAAATACAACTTGAAAAACAGACCATTTCTGGAAGCCAAGAAGGAATTTCTGATATCTCCTGAGAAGAAGCCCCCCTCCACAGGGGCTACCCTATGGCTTAGCTGGTAAAGAATCTGCCTGTAATGCAGAAGGCACAAGAGACGTGGGTTCAGTCCTTGGGTTGGAAAGATCCCTTGGAGGAGGAAATGACAACCCACTCCAGTAGTCTTGCCTGGAAAATTCCATTGATAGAGAAGCCTGGCAGGCTACAGCCCACAGGGTCGCAAAGAGTCAGAGGCAACTGAAACGACTTAGCACATAATAGCACACAGACAGACCGGGTTTTTTTGGCAAAATGGGGACAGGCCCACTGAGTCCTCAAGCAAGAGATGGTGTCCAGGGAAGCCTCTGGCACACAGGTGGTCCACACAAAATGCAGGTGGCCTTTTTTCTAAATTTTTTATTTGGCTGAACTGGGTCTTAGCTGCAGCATGTGGGAGCTTCGATCTTCCTTGGGGCATGGGGGAGCTTTAGTTGCAGCAAGTGGGATCTAGTTCCCTGGCCAGAAATTGAAGCCAGGCCCCCTCTATCGGGAGCTCAGAGTCTTAGCCACTGGACCCCCAGGGAAGGCCCATGAGATGCAAGCGTCCTTCTGATGGGAATTCATACACAGCCAGCTTAGTACCCAGTTGCAGCATCTCCTAGCATGTGTGACTCTGGGCAGGTCACTTTGAGTTGTTCAATGTTACATTTCACATCTGTATAATGGGAGCAATGACAGAACCTACAGAATGAATACAAGGATTAAATGCCATGATGAGGGTAGAAAGCCTAGCATGGAGTAGGTATACAATGCGTTTTAGTCCTCCTTTTCCTTCCTAATGCATTATTATTATCTCAATGTGATCTAACAGCAACCCACCAAGGGCAGGTCTCAGTTCATATTTTCTAGGTGACACCCACCTGGTACCTCTTTTCCCTGAGCCTCGGTTTCTCCTTGTGTAAATGATAGTGAAGGACAAGAAATGTCCCTGGGAACTCTTTCATCCTTGTCATCACTAGAGTCTCTGGTAACTTTCAGCCTCTTATTGCATCATTTCCAGTATGCATTTTCCCCTTCCCAATCTCTTCTTGGTCAGCTAGAGATCCATTTGGTCCTCAAGAAGCTGACTCCACTCCTGCCCCAGGGACAAGCCAATCAGCATGCTGCATCCTCTAACCACTGAGATTGCTCAGAGTGTGACATGTGATTTAAACTAATCCAATGAGATTGACTTCTGAGACTTTTGCTGGAATGCTGGGAATTCTCTTTTCTTCTGGATGACATTGTATGCAAATGTGAAGCCTAGAATTACCTTTAGGGCTCTCCTGAGGGGAACCAGCCCCAAAGCAAAACTGACTCACAGAGAAGGGCAAAGCAGAATGAATGATAGACACTAGAAAGACATGCGACTCCTCTTTAACCCCTGGATCAAAACTCGCTGACTTTTCTGTTACACCATCCAACAAACGCCCTTCATTGTGTTTGCCAGTTTGACTTGCTTTTCTGTTTCTTGCCCCCAAATATCTCCTTGCAGTCATATTCCGTTTAGAAAGACTCCCTGCCATTTTTAATCCCCATTGTGACCTTTCTAAATAGGTTCTATCTTTCTTACATTTTAGAGATGAGGAAACAGGCTCAGAGAATGAAGTGACTTGCTCAAAATCACAGAGCCAGGAAGAGTGACCTCTGGGATGTGAGTCTGGAAATGTCTGTGCTCCTTTATTCATGCTATTTGACCTCCCCTTTTCTCATCTATCTCTGAGCAACTGAAAGGGAGAAAAACAGTAACAACCACTATATTCCACCTAATTATTGTTCCAGGGAAGACAAATCCCACAGTATCAAAGCCTGGAAGATTCTTAGAGAGATCATTCAAGTCAACCTCCCTCAATCCTCCATTTTGTCGATGCAGAGAAGGGAAGAGGCACAGGAAGCAAGAAGCAGGTTGGGAACCAAGGCCTGGGAGAGTAAGAGGAGATTGTTCCTATGAGAACTGGGGTGTCAACTGCTGTTTCGTGTCTGCCTGGGGGGCTTCCTCCTGGTAAAAAAAATGCCCTCATTCTTAAAAAAAAAAAAAAAAAAGAGTTAGTTTTTAATTTTTGGCTGTGTCAAGCATGTGGGATCTTAGTTCCCCAAACAGGGATCGAACCTGGGTCCTCTGAATTGGGAGGTGAAATCTTAACCACTGGACTTCCCCCTTCCTCTTTGGAGAAACCATCCCTTGGCTCTGGAGCCATGAGGCTCATTGAGCTGAGCTCACCAATCAGAACTGTGCATTCCCCTGGCAAAAAGGATTGGTTCAGCTGGAGCACATGACCAAGCCAAACCAATCAGAATGGACCCTGGGACTTTTGAAGAGATGGCAGGAAAGAGGTTCTCCAAGTCCCAAACTCCAGGCTCCCAGCCTGTGGCAGGCCACAGTTTAATAATCTGGCTCATTTACACAGTTTTCTTTTTTAAACTTGCCTTCCATTCAGGGTAAGCAACTCAACCCCATTTGCTAGGACCCTCCCAATTTTAAAACTGAAAATTTCCATGTCCAGAGAACTGCCTCAGTCCCAGGCAAACAGGAACAGGGAAGGTTGGTCACCCTACTTCAGTTTATGGGTATCTGATCCTCATTCTCCATTCATGATAGAGTCCTTTGAAAATAAGCTTACTTAAAAATTTTAAGTGAAGCATTTAGCGGAAAAATACTAAGAAAACAAAAGTAGCTTTAGTAAAAGGAAAAGGCAAAAAAAAAAAAAAAAAGAAAAAAGAAAGAAAGAAAACTGCATGTGAGTGCCTGACGGTGGTGAGAGACACACGTGACTGCAAGGCTCTGGGTCCTGGGTGCCTGGCCTGCTAGCTGTTTGACCCTGGACGAGTTGCTAAGCCTCTCTGAGGTTCCATGTCCTCCCTAACTCACAAGGAGGTAGAAAGGACAGAGGCTGGGCTGGCGTGAGCAGACAGGCTCTGTTCATACTTTTAGAAGTGTGGGTTCCTTCCAGGAACAGCCAAGAACGGCTCACAAGTTGGTGGAGGCCCATCACCCCCCTGCTGTGCTTGGCTGATGGGACATGTCTGCAAATTAGCCACCAGTCAGCCAGATGCCCTTTAGAGATGCTAATTGCCCGGTGCCCATGAGTCCCCACCCCTCCCTGGCACAGGCGCCGGGCTGTCAGTCTCTTGCCACCATTGTCTGAAAGAGCGCTTGATTTGCCTACACAGATCAGGGCCTGGCACGACATTAGCATCTGGCTGTGGCCCAGTGCTGCTCCTGCATATAGCACACAGGTGCTGGTAGGCATCTATTCCTCTGCATGTCTCTGTGGACACGTGTGCACCCTCGTGCCTGCCTGCTGAGGCCCTCGAGTTTGGGAATGAATGAGTGTACGTGTGTGCTCGGTGACCCACTCCTACATCTGCACAGAAAGAGCTGCAGACAAGGTACATACAGGTCCACGTACCTGAGTGCACACACAGGCATGCTATGTGGGGTTGCTGTGAGGAGTAAATGGTAGACACCAGCATGGCACCCAGAACAGTGCCTGGCATGTGGTTAGCTTGCCCTCAGGGAACGAGATCGCATCCTGATCATTTTCCTCTGATATGCTTTTATTTATTGAAATATAGTTTATGCCCATAAAAAGCACAAATTTTAACTGTTTCAGCATAATACCTTTTGATAAATGGATATTCCTGCATGACTACCATCCTAATTAAGATACACATATTTCCATCACCCAGAAAGTTCCCTCAGGGCCTCCTTCCAGTCAACATTCCCAGAGGCAACCACTGTTCTGATTTCTTTCACCAAATTTCATTTTGCCTGTTCTTGAAGCTCATATAGAGATGATGACTGTTAACATATTCAGACACATTCAAGTAAGCACGCACAGTTGCACATATGTGCATGGATATACCATGTACAAGCTCATGGATGCAACCGGGTACACACTCAGGAAGGGGTTTTTCTGAGCTGTAAGTCCAACAGCTTCAGTCTGCAGCTCAAACTAGCCTCTCCAAGGTCCCAGTTAGCTAAAGGGAGAAGGGGGAGTTCTGGGCACTGGGACCAGACAACAGGAAGTTTCCTTCAGCATCTCCTTTAGCTCTTTTTCACTGGTTGACTCAGGAAAGTACGTAAAATCTCAGCTTTCTCATCTATAAATGGAATCACTAGCATCTACCTTCCCTGGATGGACCGCTTACTATGTGCCAGGCACTGTTCTGAGGCCTGTGCAAGTCCTGATTCACTCCATTCTTCCAGCCAGCTTAGTATGTGGACCCCTCTCTTATGGGTAAGGAACCTGCACAGAGAGCTGCGAAGCTTGTCCCAGGTCACACAGCGAGGCAGCAGCAGCCTTGGACTGAACCCAGTGTGGCTGCAGAGCCTTCATTCACCATCCTTAGAGGACCCCTATGCAGGGAGAGACTATGAGGGTCACTATCTCCACAGCTGCTGCTCAGCCACTCAGTTGTGTTCCACCCTTTGCAGCCCCAGAGACTGCAGCACACCAGGCTTCCCTGTCCTTTACGTGTCTCTGAGTTTGCTTAAACTCATGTCCATTGAGTTGGTGATGCCATCCAACCATCTCATCCTCTGTCATCCCCTTCTCCTCTTGCCCTCAATCTTTCCCAGCATCAGGGTCTTTTCCAATGAGTTGGTTCTTTGTATCAGGTGGCCAAAGTATTATCTACATCTTGCCTGGAAAATCCCATGGACGGAGCAGCCTGGTAGGCTGCAGTCCATGGGGTCGCTAAGAATAGGACACGACTGAGCGACTTCATTTTCACTTTTCACTTTCATGCATTGGAGAAGGAAATGGCAACCCAGTGGGTTGACAGGAGAACCCCAGGGACGGGGGAGCCTGGTGGGCTGCCGTTTGTGGAGTCGCACAAAGTCGGACATGACTGAAGCGACTTAGCAGCAGCAGCAGCAGCATGCCTTGAAAAACAGTAGGCGCTTAATAAATGTTAGATGTGGCTACTACCAAGAACATTTGCATTCGCTATCTCAGTGATGTCCCAGCACAACCCTCCTTTACAGATGAAAAGACTGAGGCTTGGAGAAGTCAGTGGCCAAAAAAAAAAAAAAAAAAAATCCAGGTCTTCTGATTCAAAATCCACATTCTTTCTATTCTCCCAAGTAGGGCTATGCTATCCCACAAGGAAGGGACTTTGTTTCATTTATTGACAGACAGAAGAACCTGGCGGGCTACAGTCAATGGGGTTTGCAGAGTTGGACATGACTAACGGCTAGCGACTAACACCACTACCACCACTCCCAGAACCTAGAAGAGTGCCTGGCACATACTCAGCACAGCGTAAATGTTTTTCCAATGAATGGGTGCATCAGGCAGCTGGGAGGAATCACCCAGCCCAATGCCCTCCTTTAGAGTTGGGGGATCAGGGACCCAGCAAGGGGGTGTGACTTGTCCAAGGTCAAACAGGGCCTTAGGACAATTGAATCTATCATTTTCTCCCTGGCTGGCTCACCCTCTCTACTTCCTGACTCGAACAGGCCAAAATCTTTCGGGAGCCCCTGAGACACCCTCAAGGGCCATGTTAATGGGACCTGGCACACAGCCTTTCCCGAATTCATTGCGCAGTCCAGGGTCGGTGCAGAGGCTGCCAAGCCAAACCTCAGAAAACACCCAGGCCGAAGGGGAACAAGGCCCAGCTTGCCTGCGCTTTCTCCTGGGGAGGGGAGGCATTCCTGGCAGAGAGGGCAGGGAAGGAGGGCCAGGCCAGCCTTTAAAAGCCCGTTGCACACAAAGCCTTGAGCTGCAGCCCACTCTGGCCATCGTCCCTACCGAGTCAGCAGAAGACGCTAAAGCTTTCAGCCCCGCAGGACAATGGGGTGGTCTGGGGTCACCATGAAGATGGAAGGGAGATAGGAGGAGGGCAGGAATGCTGGGGACGGGGTGGACTGCCCTAGATGGAGGACCGCTTTTAGTCGTCAGTCCCTAGTGCTTGTGTGTGCTAGTTGCTCAGTCACGTCTGAGTCTTTGTGACCCCGTGAACTGTAGCACACCAGGCTCTGCAAGAATATTGGAGTGGGTTGCCATTCCCTCCTCCAGGGGATCTTCCCAACCCAGGATCGAACCCAGGTCTCCTGCGTTGCAGGCAGATGCTTTACCACCGTCTGAGCCATGGGGACTTCCCAGATGCCTCGGCGGTAAAGAACCCGCCTGCCAATGCAGGAGACCTGGGTTCGATCCCTAATCCTGGAAGCTCCCACATGCTGAGGGGCAGCTAAGCTCATGTGTCATAACTAATGAGCCTGAGCTCCAGGAACCGCAACGACTGACGCGCACGTGCCCTAACGCCTGTGCTCCGCAACCAGAGAAGGCACCGCAACGAGAAGCCTGCGCACAGCAACTAGAGGAGCCCATGCCCACCGCAACTAGAGGGAAGCCTGGGCAGCGGCGGAGGCCCAGCACAGCCCACACCAAAGCTACATAAATAAATAAGATTATCTTAAAAATGTCAACACAGTCGCTTCCCCTGATGACCATTAGGTGGGTGCAGACACGGAGAGCCTGAGGCACAAGCTTCCCTGAGGAAGAACTTTTGGAGACAGGGAGTGAGGGAGGCCCAGAAAGGGGTGCAGATGAGGTTCCTCCAGCACCCAGCCTGTGGACTTACTGCGTTAACTCGTCAAGCCCTAAACCTCCCTGATCAGGGCTGACCCTTGGAAGAAAATGAGGATAAGACTGGAGTGAGCTGAGGTTCAGTTTCCACCATCCTCCCTGCACGCAGGCCAAGGAATCTAGTATTTGAAAAAATAAGAAATTAAAAAAGAAACAGCACTTAGCATATCTGGGTCCACAGAATACAAGTTAGAATTATCCTGTCTGTAGGATTCTAGAATCTGCGAGGCACTCAGGGTGGCACGTTGGAATCATTGCTTTCAGACGCTCTGAGCTAATTTGCTCACTGGGGAGGCCTCTCCCAAGGAGGTCGGTATGGGGGCCAGACTGGAGGAACAGGCAGTGTGGACGAAGTTATGAGGTGAAGAAAGACAAAGCGGCCTGGCTGAGCCTCGGGGAAGGCCCCAGAGCAGGCCGTGGGAGAATGGTGGGATCTGATCCTGCGCAAAGTGGGGGTGGTGGAGCAGGAGAGGTGAGGCAGAGGGTCCTGGGGAGGTGAGGACCTGGCCTGCCCCCACCCTGGCTGCTAAAGGCACCAGACCCTTTGGCCTTGAGCCTGCCCACAGCTCCCCTTCACTCATGCCAAGTTCAAACCCCCTTCCCTGGGAAGAGCAATCTATAGTCGGCAAAATACCCATTAGCTCAGAATTTCAAAGTGAGTAAGTCAAACTTCTGTGTGTGTGCATGCGTGCATGCGTGCGTACATGCATGCTAAGTTGCTTCAGTCGTGTCCGACTCTCTGTGACCCCATGGACTGTATATGTAGCCTGCCAGGAATTCTGTCCATGGAATTCTCCAGGCAAGAATACTGGAGTGTGTTGCCATGCCCTCCTTCAAGGAATCTTCCTGACCCAGAGATCAAACCCGTTTCTCTTATGTCTCCTGCACTGGCTGCTGGGTTCTCTACCACTAGCACTACCTGGGAAGCCGGAGTCAAAGTCTATGCATGGGGAAACTGAGGCTTAGAGAGGTATGGTGACTTCATTAACAGTTCAGTTCAGTCACTCAGTCGTGTCTGACTCTTTGTGACCCCATGCCAGGCCTCCCTGTCCATCACCAACTGCCGGAATCCACCCAAACCCATGTCCATCGAGTCGGTGATGCCATCCAACCATCTTATCCTCTGTCATCCCCTTCTCCTGCCCTCAATCTTTCCCAGCATCATGGTCTTTTCAAATGAGTCAGCTCTTCGCATCAGGTGGCCAAATTATTGGAGTTTCAGCTTCAACATCAGTCCTCCCAATGAACACCCAAGACTTATCTCCTTTAGGATGGACTGGTTGGATCTCCTTGCAGCCCATTACATGTGTTGATTAAATACCTGCTGGGTGTCTGGCCCTAGTTCAGGTGTTAGGGACACTTTAATAAACAAAACAGAAAGCCCCGCTCACGTGGAACATATATGCAAGTAGGCCGGGAGTTAGTTGGGCCAGAAGGGAACAGTTGCTATGGAAGAAAAATGACAACAAAACAGGGAAGGCTGAGAGAGTGCAGGGGCAGAAGGTGCCATTTGGAAATGGATGGTGAGGCCTTCCCTGGCGGCCCAGCAGTCAGGAACTCTGCTTCCACTGCAGGAGGCATGAGCTTGATCCCTGATTAGGAAACTAAGATCCTGCGTGCCAGTGTGCAGGTTAAAAACTTAAAAATGGGTGCAGAGAGAACTCCACCTTTGGAGTTAGGCAGATCCAGTGTTTGAATCCCAGCTATGTCATGTACTCACAGCAGAGCCCTGGGCAAGGACTTGGCCTCTCTGAACCTCAGTTTCCCCACCTATAAAAAGGAAAGTGAAAGTGAAGTCGCTCAGTCGTGTCTGACTTTTGCAACCTCGTGGACTGTAGCCCACCAGGCTCCTCCATTCATGGGATTCTCCAGGCAAGAATACTGGATTGGGTTGCCATTTCCTACTCCAGTATAAAAAAGAAGTTACTGGGAAAAGAGTGTGACTCATCTGGGCTGAAGAAGAGGTTTTTATGGTGAGCCCCAAGGCAGAGACACGATGTTTTTAAAGTGTACTTCGAGAACCACCAGCATTAGAATCAACTGAGATCCTTGTTTAGAATGCAGATCCCAGGCTGCCTCTAGAGACATTGATTCTGTAGTCTGGAGCCTGGACCTGGGAATCTGTATTCTGCTGGAGTTTGACAATCCCTGGCCTAGGGCTTGGGTGGGTGGGTGAGGAGCCTATGGCTGCCTCCCTGAGGAAGATCCATGGGTCCCCAGGGGAGACATGCCCTCAAAGGTCACACAGACCAGCAACATGTCCCCAGGGTGCAGATGAGGAGCCTGAGACCTGAGGCACTGAGTGACTTGCCTGGAGCCACACAGCTAGCCTGCAGCAGAGCTGGGTCTGGGATGGCTGACGGATGGAGAGGTAGCAGCTGGTTCAGATAGCAAGCAGTCAGACCTCAGATATCAGATGGCAGGGTCAGGGTGAGAGTTGAATTTCATTCCAAGAATCTTATCCTGCTGAACTGGGAGATAGATGAGTGTTTCCTTCCATTTTGAGGGTGTTAAGTGATCCTCTGGACTCCTGTTCACTTAATTTCTCAGGGAAAAGGGAGCCTGCCTTTGGACCACACTGGCCAGCCCAGGGCACCCTGGCTTCTCAGTGAGCCCCTACCTGCAGCCCAGTGGGGTTGCTGAACCTCTGTGCATGCCAGTGTGGAACACACACCGCCAGTACCAGTTCAGTTCAGTCGCTCAGTCGTGTCCGACTCTTTGCGACCCCATGAATCGAAGCACGCCAGGCCTCCCTGTCCATCACCATCTCCTGGAGTTCGCTCAGACTCACGTCCATCGAGTCAGTGATGCCACCCAGCCATCTCATCCTCAGTCGTCCCCTTCTCCTCCTGCCCCCAATCCCTCCCAGCATCAGAGTCTTTTCCAATGAGTCAACTCTTTGCATGAGGTGGCCAAAGTGCTGAAGTTTCAGCTTTAGCATCATAGATTTCAAAGAAATCCCAGGGCTGATCTCCTTCAGAATGGACTGGTTGGATCTCCTTGCAGTGGTTCCCTGAGAGTTCTCGGAAGAGGTTATGGTATCAAGTTTTCGTAGTTAAGAATTCGTGAGTCGGAAGAAGTGTCAGGTTGAGAGTGTAGGTATGTACTGGTGTCCTTTTTGGTATCGGAACTGATATGTCTAGAATCAGCTGTTTCATTACAGAGACGAAAACTTATATGATAGATCCAACCAGTATTGAAAAGAAGGTTCCTCATTCACAGAAAATTAAAGTACCGACGTGTCACCATCTGCAGTGATTTTGGAGCCCACAAAAATAAAGTCTGACACTGTTTCCATTGTTTCCCCATCTATTTGCTATGAAGTGATGGGACCAGATGCCATAATCTTCATTTTCTGAATGTTGAGCTTTAAGCCAACTTTTTCACTCTCCTCTTTCACTTTCATCAAGAGGCTTTTTAGATCCTCTTCACTTTCTGCCATAAAGGTGGTGTCATCTGCATATCTGAAGTTATTGATGTTTCTCCCAGCAATCTTGATTCCAGCTTGTGTTTCTTCCAGTCCAGCGTTTCTCATGATGTACTCTGCATATAAGTTAAATAAGCAGGGTGACAATATACAGCCTTGACGTACTCCTTTTCCTATTTGGAACCAGTCTGTTGTTCCATGTCCACTTCTAACTGTTGCTTCATGACCTGCATACAGATTTCTCAAGAGGCAAGTTAGGTGGTCTGGTATTCCCATCTCTTTCAGAATTTTCCACAGTTTATTGTGATCCACACCGCCAGTACCAGACACACTGAAATCTGATTTCTCAATCGTGATGCACACTGGAATCACCTAGGAGCCTGGCAAAATACCAGTCCCTGGGTCCCACCCCCAGAGATTCTGATTTAATTGGTCTGGGTTGGGGGTGCTGGCATTGGGATTTTTCAAAGACCCTCAGGTGATTCTCATAGGCAGCCAAGATGGGGTTAGCTGTTCAGGGAAAGACATCAAATCCTATTGATTCAAAGTGAGACGGTGCTAGCTTTTCCGATTCTCCTTTGAACCTTCAGACTCCCTCAAGCAGAAAGTCCATGTTGGAAGCTACTAGGACTGTCACAACGTTCCAGCACGCAAACGTCGCCCCTTTGAACCCAAAGAAAGCAAGGGTCGGGCTCCAGCATCTGGCTAGAATATCACAACATGATTTATGGTAAATGGTGCCAATTCTTCATGACAATTCTCTTAAAATAATTTGATTGAAGTAAAATAAATTAATGAATTTAAAGAAGAATATTAAGTAAATATTCTTTAATAAGAGTATTAAGCAAATATTAAGTAAATACGTTTCGGGTATTTCCCCTGCACTCAGTGGTGGTTTCTGACCTAAGCAGGTCCCCTCAATGATGCCCTCCTCTGGCCACAGGGATTGGTTCAGAGATGAGCATGTGATCCAAGTGTGGCCAATCAGAGCCAACCTTGGGACTTGGCGGAAACAGCCAGGGAAGAGGAAGGGAGTCTCTCTCCTGGCACTGGACTCAGAAGATGAGGTTCAGAGAAAATGTCAGCTCAGAGGGAGAGGAAGTGACCTGTTGGAGGCTCCAGGCACTTGTGGTGGAGCTGGGATTTGAACCAAGTCCATCTGCCCCCAAAGGTAGCATTAACTTCCAACTGCACCATATTTCTGGTGACTCTTCTGGATTCTTTCATTTAGAAACCTCCCTCAGAACTTCTGTTTCCTGGGTTTAGAGTCTTCCTATGTGGCATTTGCTTTAGAAAAGCTCAATAGCACCCTATAAAAGATAACGCAAGTAAGCACCTTTTAAAAAAGCTGATGGAAGACTCTAAATATCAATCAGTACATTCTGAGCACCAGAGAAGATATCTGGCTCTTTGGGAAGAATTTGGTACCGTTGTTCCTTTCAGTTTGGGATGATAAGAGCCTTCTGGTTGGAGTTCCAGCCAGACATTTCAAATGATTTCACCCATTCCTCACTCAAAAGAGTTTGATATTTGCTTCCTGCCAATTGTGACTAACTTCTGAATTCCTTCAGTTCATTCAACACAATCCGACAGAGTGCTTACATGGAGGTAGCACAGTGCTGGGTGTCGGAGAGACAGGGGAACGCAGCAGACAAGTCCTGCCATCGGGCGTTTCACAATACGCATAGGGAAAGGAAGGCAGAGTAATCAGATAGTCACCAAAATGGATGGGAAATTACAGTGGGAACAAGGGCCATCCAAAAGAGGTGCATAGAACTTTGAGAACCGTTACTGGGAGGTTTGACCCTTTTGGAAGGCTTCCTGGAGGAGGTGACATTTGATCTGGGAGCTTCAGGATAAACAGGCAATAACTGGGTGAGGAAGAGTGGGGAAAGAACTCCAGGCAGAGGGCAAGCGTGTGCAGAGGCCTGAGGCAGGAAGGAATTTAGTATGAGATTAGTGTAGCTGGACACAGGGAGCCAGGAGACTGTGACGGAGACGAAGTCAGAGAGGTGGGAGGCCTTGCACAGCCCTAGGAGGACATTTAGCCTCCCCTTCCACCCTCTCCTCCAGCAGAGCAATTGAAACCACCACCTTTCCCCTCCACCCCCTTTATATCACAAAGGTGGAAAACACTCACTGCTCGATGATTTCTGGAATTTGAAAAATACAGCAAAACATCCACATAATTGGGGTTCTTCTTAAAACTTGGAGGGTGTTTGAGCTACTTAAGGAGAAAAGGGAGAAGAGTCACAAGAGAAAGGCAAGAATTCCAAGAAGAAAAGGAAGAAGCACGAGAGGGAGAGCTGTGGAGAGAAGGAGAACAGAGCGGGCGCTGGCCCAGTGCCTGGGCTCTGCAGGTGGCAGCGGAGTCAGACGCTGCCCTGCCCCATCTCAGTTGCATCCTTGTGTGTATTACTCCGTCTCTCTAGGGCTCAGTTTTCACATCTGTAAAATGGGGATAACTGTTGTACCTTCGGGGCTTCCCCAGTGGCCCACTGGCTGAGACTCCATGCTCCCAATGCAGGGAGCCCAGGTTCAATCCTTGGTCAAGGAATGAGACCCCACAAGATATAACTGAAAGATCCCATGTGCCACAGCTAAGGCCCAGTGCAGATAAAGAAATAAATATTTAAAAATGACAAAACACAGTATCTTTCTCAGAGGGGGTCGTGAGGGCTGAGTTGACATCTGTATGAGTGGTACAGGAGTGCAGCTATGTGGATGTGGTCAGAGAAATAGGCGGGGTGGTGCCTCTGAGGTCCTCAGAGTCCCCAGCGAGGCCTGGACAGCTGGAGAGTGAGATGTACTGAGTGGACACAGGGTCCACACTGACAGGTTAGTATGAGACAGACTCGGGAGGGCAGCTAAGAAGTCTTCCTGGGAGATGAAAACTCCTCCTCCCTGGAGTGAGAATGCCTCATATCTGGGAGAAGGAACCAGGTTCTGCATTTTTCTGAGTGAAAGGGAAGGGATTCTGGGCACCTCCTCCAAGGAACCTCCAGTTCAGGGGAGATTGTCTCTTGAGTCGTGAACTTGGGAATCCACAAGCAGTGACCGAGGGGGGTCTAATGACAAATCTTGAAGGAAACATCTGGGCCCCTTGAAACGCAGCAGACAAGTCCTGCCATCGGGCGTTTCACAATACGCATAGGGAAAGGAAGGCAGAGTAATCAGATAGTCACCAAAATGGATGGGAAATTACAGTGGGAACAAGGGCCATCCAAAAGAGGTGCATAGAACTTTGAGAACCGTTACTGGGAGGTTTGACCCTTTTGGAAGGCTTCCTGGAGGAGGTGACATTTGATCTGGGAGCTTCAGGATAAACAGGCAATAACTGGGTGAGGAAGAGTGGGGAAAGAACTCCAGGCAGAGGGCAAGCGTGTGCAGAGGCCTGAGGCAGGAAGGAATTTAGTATGAGATTAGTGTAGCTGGACACAGGGAGCCAGGAGACTGTGACGGAGACGAAGTCAGAGAGGTGGGAGGCCTTGCACAGCCCTAGGAGGACATTTAGCCTCCCCTTCCACCCTCTCCTCCAGCAGAGCAATTGGAAACCACCACCTTTCCCCTCCACCCCCTTTATATCACAAAGGTGGAAAACACTCACTGCTCGATGATTTCTGGAATTTGAAAAATACAGCAAAACATCCACATAATTGGGGTTCTTCTTAAAACTTGGAGGGTGTTTGAGCTACTTAAGGAGAAAAAGGAGAAGAGTCACAGGAGAAAGGCAAGAATTCCAAGAAGAAAAGGAAGAAGCACGAGAGGGAGAGCTGTGGAGAGAAGGAGAACAGAGCGGGCGCTGGCCCAGTGCCTGGGCTCTGCAGGTGGCAGCGGAGTCAGACGCTGTCCTGCCCCATCTCAGTTGCATCCTTGTGTGTATTACTCCGTCTCTCTAGGGCTCAGTTTTCACATCTGTAAAATGGGGATAACTGTTGTACCTTCGGGGCTTCCCCAGTGGCCCACTGGCTGAGACTCCATGCTCCCAATGCAGGGAGCCCAGGTTCAATCCTTGGTCAAGGAATGAGACCCCACAAGATATAACTGAAAGATCCCATGTGCCACAGCTAAGGCCCAGTGCAGATAAAGAAATAAATATTTAAAAATGACAAAACACAGTATCTTTCTCAGAGGGGGTCGTGAGGGCTGAGTTGACATCTGTATGAGTGGTACAGGAGTGCAGCTATGTGGATGTGGTCAGAGAAATAGGCGGGGTGGTGCCTCTGAGGTCCTCAGAGTCCCCAGCGAGGCCTGGACAGCTGGAGAGTGAGATGTACTGAGTGGACACAGGGTCCACAGTGACAGGTTAGTATGAGACAGACTCGGGAGGGCAGCTAAGAAGTCTTCCTGGGAGATGAAAACTCCTCCTCCCTGGAGTGAGAATGCCTCATATCTGGGAGAAGGAACCAGGTTCTGCATTTTTCTGAGTGAAAGGGAAGGGATTCTGGGCACCTCCTCCAAGGAACCTCCAGTTCAGGGGAGATTGTCTCTTGAGTCGTGAACTTGGGAATCCACAAGCAGTGACCGAGGGGGGTCTAATGACAAATCTTGAAGGAAACATCTGGGCCCCTTGCGCACTGGCCCTGGCAGTCCAGTGGTTAGGGCTCTGCACTTTCACTACAGACAGTTTCAGGTTCAGTCCCTGGTTGGGGAACTAAGATTCCTAAAAGCCACGCAGCATGTCTAAAAAGTAGATAAATAAATAAAAAGTGTTGGGGAAAAAATTTTTTTTTAAAAGGGTGGTGAGGGTAAAGAAGATCAAAAGTTTGGGAAGTCAAGGGAAGGGTGTTCAAGTAGAGTTTTAAAGGATGAGTTAAAGAGGCCAAGAGGCCAGGGTAGGAGCAACTGGATTGTTCTAATCAGCACAGCATGTGCAAAGGCCCTGAGATGAGACCCAGAATGGTGTCTGGAAGATTTGAGAAAGGAAATAAGGAGCCATATGATGTGTGTGCAACGTGAAGGTAGGGTGGCAGCTCTTATAAGCCCTTAGCAGCCAGATAAGGATTTTGGAAATTATCCTGAGGACAGCGACAAGCCATGGAGGGATGGATGCCTCTTCCTGTCGCTGCTCCTCCTTACCCCCATCTAAAGACTGTCCAGGTGGAGTGGATGCTGCTGCAGGTGGGCTCTGCATGAGAGAGAGCTCATGATCTGAGAGTTTAGAAAACTCTCTAAGACTACATTAGGGACTTCCATGTGGTCCAGTGGCTAAGACTCCATGCTCCCAGTGCAAGGGGCCCAGGTTCAATCCCTGGTCAGGGAACTAGATCCCACGTGCTGCAGTGAAGACCGAAGATCCCACATGCCAAAGCTCAGACCTGGTGCAGCCAAAAAAATAAAATAAATATTTTAAAAAGACTATATTAGAAGGGGCCATTCATCAGAAGTCATTCATTCACTTATTCAACAAACATTTATTTATGAACTACTAAATGCTAGGCACAGTTTTAGCACTGGGAAGATAGAAGTAAAACCTGACCAAATTCCTGTCTAATGAGGCTTATGCAGTGGAATGAGACAGGCAAGAGCCAGGTAAACATATAGCATTCTAGATGGCGGAAAGGGCTATGAGAAAACACAAAAGAAGGTAAAGGAATGCAGTGTGTGAAGGTGGGGAGAGGGGGCGCTGTAACCATTTACTAGTGGATGCGACCCAGCAAGCTGTCTCTGCAAGACCCCTTTCCACTCAGTGCCCCTCGTGTGTCCATTATTTGCACCATTGTAACTCCAGTACTTTGGCCACCTCATGCAAAGAGTTGACTCATTGGAAAAGACTCTGATGCTGGGAGGGATTGGGGGCAGGAGAAGAAGGGGATGACCGAGGATGAGATGGCTGGATGGCATCATGGACTCGATGGACGCGAGTCTGAGTGAACTCCGGGAGTTGGTGCTGGACAGGGAGGCCTGGTGTGCTGCGATTCATGGGGTCGCAAAGAGTGGAACACGACTGAGTGACTGAACTGATCTGATCTGAAGCAGAGTTTTGGGGCTTGCTGGGTGGCTCAGTGGTAAAGAATCTGCCTTTCAATGCAGGAGACGTGGGTTTGATCCCTGGGTCAGGAAGATCCCCTGAAGAAGGAAATGGCATCCACTCCATTCCTGCCTGGGAAATGTCATGCACAGAAGGAGCCTGGCGGGCTGTGCTCCATGGAGTTGCAAAAGAGTCAGACATGATTTAGTGACTAAAACAACAAGAAGCAGGGTTTAAAATGATTTTTGGCACCTCTTCACCCCACAGTCAATGGAGCGCCCCCTCCTCTTGGCACCAAGAATGCATTGTGCTGACCACAGTGCCCAGCAAACGCTTCCACGCCCCCCACGTTGCTGCCAGCCACATGCGGGGGAGCCACGAGCCCTTGGCACCCTGCTCTCACCTTGCCTGACCCCGTTTGTCTTTCTCTGGATAACAGGGTGGTATGATCATCCAGGTGCCCCCCAAGGGGCTGGCAGGACTGCGCCTCTGGCCCTGCTCCAGGCCCACCAGAAAGAAGAAGTGGAGCTGACAACTGGCTGAAGGGTCTTTGGCAAGTGGGGCAGGGGAGTCCCCCTTGGACTGCCTTCCTGAGGATCACGTCACCTCTAATGGCGCCACCTGAGTGGCTGGGCGTCAGAAATGAAAAGAGCTATAATAGAACCCCGGTGGCTAAACCAAGGTTTGGGGGCCTTCTGTGGCTTGCATTTCTTCAGGAACTCTGCCAGGAAGGTGAATGATGAGTGGTAATGTCACATACAAGAGATGAGACCCACAAATAACGAATTGGAAACAAGAGTTCCAACTCTAAACACCAGCGTTCCAAATGTGCCTGCTAGAATTCCAATCACGAAGGCCACTGAGGTGCCCTGACCTTGAACCTCAGAATTCCAACTCCATCCATGAATTCCATCTGGAAACATCAGCAATTCAACCTCGCTGATCACTCTGGCTGTGTACTTCTTTGGGTACAGTGACAAATCTGAGGATTCTGACCTTGACCCACAGAGCAGTGACCTTGAATGGCGATGCTCCAAGAATGAACAATCAATCACAGCAGTGATCTTGAGTGACAGAATTCCAACCCTGAACACCAGAATTCCAATCCCAGGTACCCTAGTCTCCACTAAGAATTTCTGAAATCTCAAGATTTCCCACCTGAATTTGGAGAGCCAACTTGACTCCACAAGGATTTAAAGTTGAACTCTACACAATAAACTCTCCCACAGGCCCACAGCCCCAGAAACAAGTCAGCAGCTTGGATGATAGGAAGAGAATGAAAACAACAATATGAGCAATCATTCAGCTCAGGCGCTCAGTCGTGTCCGACTCTTTGCGACCCCATGACCCACAGCACGCCAGGCCTCCCTGTCCATCGCCAACTCCTGGAGTCCACCCAAGCCCATGTCCATCGAGTTGGTGATGGCATCCAACCATCTCATCCTCTGTCGTCCCCTTCTCCTCCTGCCCTCAATCTTTCCCAGCATCAGGGTCTTTTCAAATGAGTCAGCTCTTCGCATCTGGTGGTCAAAGTATTGGAGTTTCAGCTTCGCCATCAGTCCTTCCAATGAACACCCAGGACTGATCTCCTTCAGAATGGACTGGTTGGATCTCCTTGCAGTCCAAGGGACTCTCAAGAGTCTTCTCCAACACCATAGTTCAAAAGCATCAATTCCTTGGCCCTCAGCTTTCTTTATAGTCCAACTCTCACAGCCATACATGACCACTGGAAAAATCATAGCCTTAACTAGACAGACCTTTGTTGGCAAAGTAATGTCTCTGCTTTTTAATATGCTGTCTAGGTTGGTCATAACTTTCCTTCCAAGGAGTAAGTGTCTTTTAATTTCATGGCTGCAATCACCATCTGCAGTGATTTTAGAGCCCAGAAAAATAAAGTCAGCTACTATGTCCACTGTTTCCCCATCTATTTGCCATGAAGTGATGGGACCAGATGCCATGATCTTAGTTTTCTGAATGTTGAGCTTAAAGGCAACTTTTTCACTCTCTCCTTTCACTTTCATCAAGAGGCTCTTTAGTTTTCAACTTTCTGCCATTAAGGGTGGTGTCATTTGCATATCTGAGATTATTGATTTTTCTCCTGGCAATCTTGATTCCAGCTTGTGCTTCCTCCAGCCCAGCGTTTCTCATGATGTACTCTGACTAACAATTATTTGTTGTATTTTGCTGAGTGCGTCACATGCTATATATCATTCTATCCTCTGGACCAACCCAGGAATTTACTATTTCCATTTTACAGATGAGGAACCTGAGGCTCAGAGTCAAGTTGGCTTGCTGATTCAATATTCAGTGCTTTACTAATCACTTCAGCAGATTTTTCTTCCTGCTCTCTTTGGAGACTGGGGAGAGGGACCTAGGATCCTATTAGCTAGTCAGTTTAGGACAACACATGGATTTCCCTGACATGTGTTGGCATTCACCAGGAATGGGCTGCCTTGAGTTTTGGATCCAAGTTCCATCTGTGTGGGACAGTCAGTCATTCAACAGACACTTGCCACCCTGTGTTGTCCTTGATGCCAGGAGTAAGGAGAGGGGACCCGTTGGCTTCTGTCATCCAAACTCTATCCCCCTTACCCCACTCCCTTCCGGATGGGAGGGTCTCAGAGGCAAGAAGCGATCTCCCCTGCCATTTCTAGCCATTGAAGGTTCTATGCTGCAGGGGTTAAAAAGTGGAACCCCAAAGGCTGAGTATGGCCCTCAGAGGCATTCTGTTTAGCTTACTCAAATGTTTTTAATTTTTTAAAAATTCTTCAGCCACATTGAAAAATTGGGATATCTCAGTGAGAGCTCACATTTCTGTTTGGGCCCAGAACCCAGGTTGGATGCAGAATCCTTTAGTCCTGAATCCAGCTGCCTCGTTAGTTGGGCGCGTCTGCTCCAGGTCACCGCGGTACCTACCACTCCTTCCTGCCTCCCTGACACTAAGGCTGAGTGTTGAAAACCTCCTCTTTGGATTGGCCTATCCTCCCAGTCATGAGGCCAGCAAGAATCTACAGTTTTTATGCAGGGCGTACTGGCAGGTAGAAACCTGGAGGGAGGCAGAGGACTAGGGGACTTAGCTTGGGCTGCATTTGCTTGGGGCTTTGTGTAAGATGGAGAAAGCTCCATGCGTCCACATCACAGGATGCAGGGGTGATGGAGACTGGGGAGAAGGTTAGGGGAGTGTCTAAGCCCCATAATATGCTGTCTAGGTTGGTCATAACTTTCCTTCCAAGGAGTAAGTGTCTTTTAATTTCATGGCTGCAATCACCATCTGCAGTGATTTTAGAGCCCAGAAAAATAAAGTCAGCTACTATGTCCACTGTTTCCCCATCTATTTGCCATGAAGTGATGGGACCAGATGCCATGATCTTAGTTTTCTGAATGTTGAGCTTAAAGGCAACTTTTTCACTCTCTCCTTTCACTTTCATCAAGAGGCTCTTTAGTTTTCAACTTTCTGCCATTAAGGGTGGTGTCATTTGCATATCTGAGATTATTGATTTTTCTCCTGGCAATCTTGATTCCAGCTTGTGCTTCCTCCAGCCCAGCGTTTCTCATGATGTACTCTGACTAACAATTATTTGTTGTATTTTGCTGAGTGCGTCACATGCTATATATCATTCTATCCTCTGGACCAACCCAGGAATTTACTATTTCCATTTTACAGATGAGGAACCTGAGGCTCAGAGTCAAGTTGGCTTGCTGATTCATATTCAGTGCTTTACTAATCACTTCAGCAGATTTTTCTTCCTGCTCTCTTTGGAGACTGGGGAGAGGGACCTAGGATCCTATTAGCTAGTCAGTTTAGGACAACACATGGATTTCCCTGACATGTGTTGGCATTCACCAGGAATGGGCTGCCTTGAGTTTTGGATCCAAGTTCCATCTGTGTGGGACAGTCAGTCATTCAACAGACACTTGCCACCCTGTGTTGTCCTTGATGCCAGGAGTAAGGAGAGGGGACCCGTTGGCTTCTGTCATCCAAACTCTATCCCCCTTACCCCACTCCCTTCCGGATGGGAGGGTCTCAGAGGCAAGAAGCGATCTCCCCTGCCATTTCTAGCCATTGAAGGTTCTATGCTGCAGGGGTTAAAAAGTGGAACCCCAAAGGCTGAGTATGGCCCTCAGAGGCATTCTGTTTAGCTTACTCAAATGTTTTTAATTTTTTAAAAATTCTTCAGCCACATTGAAAAATTGGGATATCTCAGTGAGAGCTCACATTTCTGTTTGGGCCCAGAACCCAGGTTGGATGCAGAATCCTTTAGTCCTGAATCCAGCTGCCTCGTTAGTTGGGCGCGTCTGCTCCAGGTCACCGCGGTACCTACCACTCCTTCCTGCCTCCCTGACACTAAGGCTGAGTGTTGAAAACCTCCTCTTTGGATTGGCCTATCCTCCCAGTCATGAGGCCAGCAAGAATCTACAGTTTTTATGCAGGGCGTACTGGCAGGTAGAAACCTGGAGGGAGGCAGAGGACTAGGGGACTTAGCTTGGGCTGCATTTGCTTGGGGCTTTGTGTAAGATGGAGAAAGCTCCATGCGTCCACATCACAGGATGCAGGGGTGATGGAGACTGGGGAGAAGGTTAGGGGAGTGTCTAAGCCCCTGCCCGCAACTCTGCAGTTCCTCCTTGGCACAGTCATTGCATGAAGGGTTTGAGCACACAAAGGCCTGATTAAGGCGAGGCTTAGGGTAGCCTCCCTTCCCCCTCTTCCTCTTGAGAGAGGGAAGATAAGATCATGAGCGGAGCATCCACGCCTGGCCAGCACAGAGGGGGCCGCTGCAGCACAGGAGAGTGCAGCTGTCTTCCCAGTGGTCCTGCTTGACAAGTTCCCAGGCTTGTTTTTCAGGTAAAGAAACTGGGAACCAGAGAAGAGCTGGATCTGTTTGCCCAGGGTCTCAGAGCTCCTATGTGGTGATGCTGCGGTTGTGAATGCAGGCCTCCAGAGTTCCAAGTCAAAGCTCTTTCCACTCATCTCACCAGGGTGATGGCATAGGAGACAAGGAAACACTGGTGAAGAGGAGGGAAAGGACGCCTGCCTCAAGTGGACCTAACCTCAAATAAACCAGAGAGATTTTTATCATGGAAAGAGCAGAAATGCCACCAAGTCCAAACTGGTAGTTCAAGGTCAGGGAGATTCTTTCTGAAGAGGTGCCATATAAGCCAAGATCTGAGGGAGAAGGGGCAGCTAGCATCGCAAGATACAGAGCCAGAGGCCCAGAGAGGTTAAGTGATTTGCTCAAGGTCACACAGCTAGGTTGTGCCTTTGCTCCCTCTCTCCTGTCCTTCAACAGACTCCCTCTGAAAAAGTCAGCCACTCGCCTGCATCAGGCTCTGGGATGACTTTAGAACACAGGTCAGAAAGCTTTCCCTCTAAATGCTGTTGTTTCCCAAAGTGGCCCTCGTTAATAGATAAATGAACATGATGATGTTCCAGTAAGACTTTATTTACAAACCTGGCTACCCATCCTGCTTTAGAACACAGCAATGAGTAAGATAAAGTCCTAGCCCCTGAGAACATCCTGCTGTAGCTGGAGCTATAAGACAGGATGAGAAGAAAATAGAACACAAGAGGGAGCATGCTAAATGGTGCAGGAGAGGCTGAAGCTGAATTTGTAGAAGACGATCACTACTGTGGCTCAGAAAAGAGAGAAATCAAGTTCAGGGTCGCAGAAAGCGCCACCTGCGCCCCTCTTTGACCTTGGCCTATTACTGTCTATCAAAACACCGTCTTTCCTTCCCAGTATACATGCTACATTTGTGATTATCCTTTCATTTAACTTTCTAGTTGTTTAATGCCTATCTCCCTCCAGCAGGCTATAAGTTTCCTAATGGCTATGGGTTATTTTTGCCAGCTTACCTTTATTCTCTCCTTTCTTAGCAACAGTATTTCAATTCTCCTTTGAAGAACTATTTCCTATTCTCAGTCTCATCTCAGAGCCAGCCATTGTCACGTGACCCAGACCTGGCTAAGTAATTGGCTTAGGGATGGGCCAGTGAGAATCAGCCTTGGGATTTGGCTGGAATCATTGGGAAGGAAACTCTCTTTTCCCCCAGATCGGAAACATACAGTTGCTGGATGCTATCTTTCCAGCCATGTTTGCACAGCCTGCTGAGAAGCCAACATGGTTAAGAAAAAACTAACCATGGATTGGAGACCAATACTTGATGACATAGTTAAGCCCCTGGATCCAGCCCTACCTGAAGCCTTACCTAATGCAGGTCTTTTCAATTATCTTTATTTATTTTTTTTTTGCTTAAGTCCATTTGAACTTTAAGTCTATTTCAACAACCTCAGATAGGCAGATGATACCACTTTAATGGCAGAAAGTGAAGAGGAATTAAAGAGCTTCTTGATGAGGATGAAAAAAGAGAATGACAGTGGCTGGATCTGAGATGAGACTGAGAATGGGAAATAGAAAAAAGCTGGCTTGAAACTCAACATCAAAAAACAAAGATCATGCCTGGAGTAGGAAACGGCAGCCCACTCCAATATTCTCCCCTGAAAAATTCCATAGACAGAGGAGCCTGGCAGGCTACAGTCCATGGGATCTCAAAGAGTGGGACATGACTGGCTGACTGAGCACACAAAAAATGGTTAAAGTGTTCAAAAGTGGATAATATGGATTTACTTAAAGAGAGTGTTTAGAAAAAAATCCCAAATAATGATAATATTCTGCAAAACTATAAAATAACTATTAGAACTTCAAATTTAAAGATAAATAATAATGAAATAAAAATAAAAAATTAAATCATTTAAGTGCAAAGAAAAAAAAAAAAGCCAGAAAATGGGTGTGAGAATTGGAGGGAAAAAACTAAGATCATCGCATCTGGTCCAATCTCTTCGTGACAAAAAGAATGGGGAAAAAGTGGAAACAGTGACAGAATTTATTTTCTTGCAGATGGTGACTGCAGCCATGAAATTAAAAGATAGATGTTTGCTCCTTGGAAGGAAAGCTATGACAAACCTAAACGGTGTATTAAAAAGCAGAGACATCAGTTTGCTGACAAAAGTTCATATAGTCATAGTCAGATTTTTCCAGTAGTTATGTATGGACCTGAGAGTTGGACCATAAAGAAGGCTGAGCACCAAAGAATTGATGCTTTTGAATTGTGGTGCTGGAGAGGACTCTTGAGAGTCCCTTGGACTGCAAGGAGATCAAACCAGTCAATCCTAAAGGAAATCAATCCTGAATATTCACTGGAAGGACTGATGGTGAAGCTGAAGCTCCAATACTTTGGCCACCTGATGCGAAAAGCCGACTCATTGGTAAAGACTCTGATGCTGGGAAACACCAAAGGTAAAAGGAGAAGGGGGTGGCAGAGAATGAGATAGTTCGATAGCGTCACAACTCAATGGACATGAATTTGAGCAAACTCTGGGAGATGGTGGAGGACGGAGGAGACTGGTGTGCCGCAGTCCATGGGGTCCCAGAGAGTCGGACCACCTGTCTTTCCTCTTCTCACATGCCAAGGGGGCGGCAGAGAATGAGATAGTTCGATAGCGTCACAACTCAATGGACATGAATTTGAGCAAACTCTGGGAGATGGTGGAGGACGGAGGAGACTGGTGTGCCGCAGTCCATGGGGTCCCAGAGAGTCGGACCACCTGTCTTTCCTCTTCTCACATGCCCCTGGCAGGGCAATCATAGGTTGCCTCTTTGTTAAGTACAATTGGGTCTACAAAGACTCTAAGAATCAATGCTGGCCAAGGTCGAGGGCCCTAAGGATCACACAGACCTTGGAAAGTCTCAGGGATGGCCCTAGGTAGCAATTAGAGAAATATAATGGTCTATTTTTAGAAGCTGTTTGATTCCAGGCCCATTACCTGGCGGATGTGAATGATGTGTGGAACTGGCCAGTGTAACATTATTCTCTCAAAGACAGTGTTTGCGTGCCAGGCCATGGTGGGCAATTACGGTGGAGACCAGCGCGGCTACAGAGCAAAAATGGAGCAGTCAAGATGCAAAAGAACATCTCAGGTAGCTAATTTAATCATGCCTCCCTGCTATGAATGGAAGCTCAGAAGTCCTCTCCTAGCCCAGGAAGCGTGGGGATGGTGGTGGGCAGGTCAACTAGGAAGATGGGAGGAGACTGGGGGTGGGGGAGGGTTCGCCTGGGAGACCCTTGCCTGATAAGAGAAACCCCTCTGACCACCATACGATCATGCCAATTGGCTCATTCATTCACTCCACAACCATTTATGAACCCTTAACTGCAATACCAAAATAACAACAGCAGCAGCAGTTAACTCGCACTGAACACTTGCTGAGCGCCAGGGGAGGCTTCCGGATAGAATTGTCACAAGGATTCCGCTTGTCGTGAGGCACCTGAGTTACGGCTCAGGAAATCAAAGCCCAGAGAAAGCGTCACTCCCCCAAGGGCCCGCAGTTTGAATCGCCACTGAGCTGAGATGTGAGTGTAGGCCATCGGGCTGCACAGCCTGCTCTCTTACGCGTCCCTTTCTCTCCGTGGGCCTGGCATCCACAGAACAACTCACAAGCTAGTCTTCAGAGCGTTTTGTGCCAGGAAGGTATGAACATCAGGTTTCCGGAGCCTAGACAAGGGTGGAGGAGGAGGCAGCGCTGCCTGAAGCGGGTGTGGGTGGCGTGGGAGGAGAAGCCGGCCCGTGAAGGGCGAGGAGAGAGGGAGGCTGCAGGCAGACAGGAGGAAGAACGGGGTGCAGGGCGGACAAGCTGGCTGGATGGAAGCGTGGAGCAGGACCCGGCCAGGCTGGAGTATTTGGGGAGCGTGAAAAGGTGGGTGTGATGTGGGCAGAGGGCGCCACGGGGAACAGACAGGAGACCACGGTGGAGCGGTGAGTTGAGGTCTTGAAGGTCAGGCTGAGGAGTCTGGACTTGACTCTGGGGGCAGTGAGAGTCACGGAAGGGTGAGCATGAGCAAATTATCATCTTTGAGAAAGATGGCTTGGCTTCCCTGCAGGGATGGTCTGGAAGGGGACAGCTGGAGGCAGGGGCCAGTGTAGAAGCTGACTCTGAAGAAAGGCCAGAGCCCTCAGCAACAGTGTGGTCCCTGGGATCTCAGCTCCCCGGCCCACGCCTGCCCCACTCCCCCGCCACCCTGGCCGCTGGCTGGTTCTGGACTCTTCCTGGTGTGCTCCGGCCCCAGGGCCTCAGCACGCCCTGTTTTCTCCACCAGAAACACTCTTCCCCTCAAGTGCACCTGCCTCCCTCTCTCCCTTCCTTCAGGTTTCTGCTTCATGGGCACTTTCTTTTCTTTAATTATTTATGTATTCATTCAGCTGTGCTGGGTCTTAATTGTGGCATGGGGGATCTTTCGTTGTGACCCACAGACTCTCTGGTTGTGGTGGGTGGGCTCAGTTGCTCTGCGGCATGTGTGACCTTAGTTCCCTGACCAGGGATGGAACCCGAGTCTCCTGCATTACAAGGCAGATTCTTAGCCACTGGACCACCAGGGAAGTATCTGTATTTGTTTTTTTGAATGGTCTCAGTCTTGGTGCTGTCCTGTGCTTACTCACTCAGTTGTGTCCGACTCTTTGTGACCCCATTGACTGTAGCCCTCCAGGCTCCTCTGTCCGTGGGGATTCTCCAAGCAAGAATACTGGAGTGGGTTGCCATGCCCTCCTCCAGGGGATCTTCCCAACCCAGGAATTGAACCGGGGTCTCCTGCATTGCAGGCAGATTCTTTACTATCTGAGCCACCAGGAAAGCCCAAGAACACCGGAGTGGGGAGCCCATCCCTTTTCCAGGGGATCTCCTCGGCCCAGAAAAGATTCCACATGCCTTGGGGTAACTAAGTCCATGCACTCTGGAGCCCAGGTGCCCCAGTGACTGAGTCCGAGGGCGCTGCAATAAAAGATCCTCCACGATGCAACAAAGATTCTACATGCCCCAACTAAGATCTGAGGCAGCCTAATTAATTAATTAAAAGAAATCACCCAGAGACTGTTTCAATCATGGGGCCTGGGCACAGGTATTTGTTGAAGCTCAGGTGACCCAAATGTTCAGATGGGGGTGAACATCCCTGCTCAGTGAAGAGCACCCTCTCTATTATTCCCACCCCCAGACTTGCAGAAGTGAGGTGCCTTGTGGGTTCATATGGCTAGGAAGCAGTGGGGGTGGAATTGAACCCAGGCCATTCCCGTACCCCCAGGAATATGTCTCATGTGGTTACATTATGTCTTATTTGTTATTGGTGTCATCAGAGAAAATTTTAAAGGAGAATTGGTGCTCCTGATACGAACATGTGAATTTCGCCTCCTCTTCCAATGTGGGAGCTGGGGTGTCCGTCTGTCCCTGACCCCATCTGGTTGGGCCCACCTCTACCAGAGACACCAAAATCAAGAACATCCCCCCTCAAGAAGGCAGAGCCTGATCTATTTAAATGACCCATGAAAATAAAGCTTATTGCTAAGACCGTATCTCCAATAGTCCTGGCCCACAGCCCTTCGGGGCCAAGCTCATACAGGAGCAGAAGCCAGAAACGCTCCCAACGTCAGGTGGGAGACCCTGGAGGCCTCTCACATCCAGAGGGTGTCCGTTCTCCAAGGTGAAGAGGCCGCCTGAAGCCTGCTTCTCACTTCCTGACGGTCAGTCGCCTAGTACGGAGGCCAGATCGCAGGCTCACAGTCCTCCCCTCACTGTGTGACCCTGGCCAGAGACTTCACCTCTCTGGGCCCCAGTTTCCACAGCTGTGAGATGAGGACAATTACCCCTGCCTAGTGGGGTGACTGTGGGGATCGGACACCACTGTGCTCCGACCTCTTTGCACTGCGCCCAGCATTCAGTAAGCAGAGGGGGACCGCTGCCACGGAAGCTGCTGTTTTTATTTTCTGCAGGAGATGGCGGTGAGGCTGACTGAGCCCAGTCAGCCCTGGAATGTCTTCTTTGAAGCTGATCCCAGCCACTTCCCTGGTGGTCCAGTGGTTAAGAATCTGCTGTCCAACGGAGGGGACGCAGTTCGATCTCTGAGAGAGGAACGAAGACCCCATACACCGCAGAGTAACTAAGCCCACGTGCTGCAAACTACTGAGTGAGTGTATCACAACTAGAGACTTTGTGCACGGCAATGACAACCCCCATGCTGCACCCCATGCAACCAAATAAATACTAAAAAAAAGATGATCCCAGATTGGAGTCTGAGTTTTCCTACAAGTCTTTGGTTGCGGTCCCAGAACCAGATCCTAAGGCAAGAATCTGAGTGAAGTGGTTTAGGTGGGAGGTGATCCCAGGACACACCGCTGCCCCTACCAGAGGAGATCTGAGACAGAGAAGGGAAAGAGGCCAGATTGTACCATCAAGCAAGGAACCTCTATGGGCACCTGGGGCTGAATCCTGCTGAGGACCTCTGGGGGCCACTGTGGATGATGCACCTGGGAGTTAGACCCCTATCCAGGGGGAGGGGGCTGCCCAGGTGTAAAGAACCCGCCTGCCAATGCAGGAGATGTAAGAGACATGAGTGTGAGCCTCATCCCTGGGTGAGGAAGATCCCCTGGAGGAGGACATTTCAACCCACTCCTGTATTCTTGCCTGGAGAATCGCATGGCCAGAGGAGCCTGGTGAGCTACAGTCCATGGGGTCACAGAGTCAGACACGACTGAAGCGACTTAGCGTGCATGCAAGCATGCACCCAGGGGAGGGAGCTGAAGTATTTATACACCTTCTCCATCAGCTATAGTTGAGGGCTGCTTCCTCCAGGTAGGGCCAGAACTCCCTGTGTTTACTGGATTCCAATGGCCAGAAGAAGCTTCTAGGCAAAGAACTGTGGGTGTTGTAGCTTGGAGTGGGCTAGTGACCCTGCAAAAGTTAAGAGCTAAAAGTTTGTGGTCGAGACGTTGACCATATCTTCTCCACCATGATCGGGTCCCTGTTCTGCTCCAACTGCCTGTGTGATGTTGAACCAAGTTATGTAACTTCACCTTCAGTTCAGTTCAGTCGTTCAGTCATGTCCAACTCTTTGCGACCCCATCGACCACAGCATGCCAGGCCTCCCTGTCCATCACCAACTCTTGGAGTTTACTCAAACTCATTTCCATTGAGTTGGTGATGCCCTCCAACTATCTCATCCTTATGATGTATCATTTTGTAAGAATAATAAATTTTTGAAAAGGATCTGATTCATCTGGCAGGACAATTTGGAGGATTAAATGAAACGACAATTAAAAACAAAACAAAACATTAAAAAAAAAAACATTAAAAAAAATTTTTTTTAATTCCAGACTAGGGAATAAGTAATAAAAATTAAGACAAACACAATTGGCATGCAATGAAGTCATTAAGATGAAGGATGTAGAGCCCTAATTTGACGTGGAAGATGTTAAACACATAGTGTACAATAAAGCCTGTTATAAAACAAAAACAACAACAACAAAAAGGAAGGGATATGTGTATACATATAGCTGATTCACTTTGTTGCACAGCAGAAAGTAACACAACATTGGAAAGCAATTATACTCTAATAAAAAAATAAAATATTGATTGAAAAAAGTAACTCACAAAACAAAATAAAACCCCGTAAGAGTTACTGAGGGCTTTTTATGTGGCAAACCCTGTTTGAAAGGCTTTGTGTGCATTAATTAATTTAATTCTGATAGCAATGCAGTGAGACAATCCTGCTGTTGCCCCAGTTTTATGTGAAAGAACTGGGGTGCAAGGAGGCAAGCAATTCACCACACGTCACATGGTGAGTAAGTAGAGGGCCAGCCCTTGAACCTGGGTGATCCAGTTCTGAAATCAGGGCTCCCATCCACGGTGCTGTCAAGTGTGAGAAGGACGCACAGAGCTGGGGACGGAGCTGGTGCTTCGTGTGCGGCCTGTTCTCTTGCAGTTAATTAAACTTTGGCCAAACTGCTCATCATTTGTCCAGGACTTTTCCTTCCAAAGCATTTTGACAATCTCTAGCTTTTTAGAGCCTTTCAAAACCCCTGAGAGATCAGCTGCCAAGGTATGACCTGATCAGGGAAAGGAAAGGCCAGGCAACTTCAGTAAGGGTAACAGGGGAATGGGGGCAGAGAGGCCTGAAAACAGCCCCTGATCTTCCCCAACTTGTTGAATGACCCTGGCAAGTCCTTGAAGCATCCTTCATGTTTCCCTTTATCAAATCAGGATGCTGGATTTATCAAGCTTCAGCCCTTTCCATGCACTGGCATACTAAATCCTCCAGGCACCCCTGGGAGGTAGCTTTACTTCCATTCTTATTTACAGAGGTGGAAACAGAAACTATGAGAGGTGAAGAGATTGGTCCAAAATCCAGAGCTAGGCAATGTCGGGGCTGGGATTCAAATCCAGGTCTCTGTGACCCCACAGCGGGGATTCTGAATCTCTGGCATATTGTTTCCCAGGAATAAATGCAAACATCCAGGATGACTGAAACAGGGCCAGTAGGTGCCTCAGCCAGAGGCACTGGATGGGCTCCATGGGTTCTGAGTTGGTTTTCCTCACTCTTCTTCTTTCTAACTGCATGTAGTTATGTATCTGACTGTTCTAGGTCTCAGCTGTGGCATGCAGGCTCTGCAGTCTTTGCTGCAGCATGTGGGATCTGGTTCCCTGACCAGGGATGGAACCTGAGCCACACATATTAGGAGGACGGAGTCTTAGCCACTGAGAAGTCCCTCCTTCATTTTTCTTGATGATAAAATGTGAATGCCCCCTGGATCAGATCAAGGAAGCAGAAACATCGTCACACTAAAGCCCTGAAATCCCAAGGGGGCAGGCAGTGAGCTACAATCAACAACACTGTAATAGGGGATGTGGCCAACCGGGGGAGTAGCTAAAATAGAGGAATGCAGTGATAATACAAATAATCACGATTGCCATTTATAGAATGTTTGCCATATACCAGGCACTGGGTTAAGCTCTCTACGCAGATTATCTTGTGAAAGCCCTAAGAGGTGGGCTCCACTGTAATTCCCATTTTCTAGAGGAGGAAATAGAGACTCAGAGGAGGAAAGGGACTTGTCAAGGTGTCATATTCCTGGTAGTCGATGTAGGAATGAACCATATCTGTAGGACTCCAGAGCTGATTCTTTTTCCAAGTTCTTATTTATTTACTTTTGGCCATGCTGGGTCTTGTTTGCTGTGAGGGCTTTTGTCTAGCTGTGGCGAGCAGAGGCTCCTCTCCAGTTGTGTGTGGGATCCTCACTGGGGTGGCTTTTCTTGTTGCAGAGCCTGGACCCCAGGGCTCTTGGGCTCAGGAGTTGCAGTTCCTGGGCTCTAGAGTGCAGGCTCAGGAGACGGGGCTCATGGGCTCAGTTGCTCCGTGGTACGTGGGGTCCTCCCGGATCAGGGGTCTAACTCATCCTGCACTGGCAGGTGGACTCCCCACCAATGAGCCACCAGGGAAGCCCCAGAACTGATTCCTAATCAAATCTGTGGTGGGCAAACCACCGACCAGCATCTCTAAATGAAGGATACTTCCACTTTGGACTATAATAACAATGATTCATATTCATAAAGTACTTTCATTTGCAAATTACATTCGCTGTCTGAAATCCCAAGGGGTGGGCACTTATGCCATCACCATTTGGCAGAGGAGTTCACTGAAGCTCAGAGAGCTTGAATGATCTGCCCAAGATTCTGGGATGAAGAAGCACAGGCTTGGGAACCAGGCCAACCCGGGTTCAAACCCTCGCTCTGCCCTTTTCTTTCCTTCAACAAATATTGACTGAGCACCCTTAGCTGTGTGAGCTCCAGCAAGTGACTGCCCCTCTCAGAGCTTCCATTTCTTCTTTGTAAAATAATATAACACCACTCATCGAATCCATTCTCCACACCCCCCACCCTTCATCTGAAAAGCCCAGACACTTGCTTTCCCAGGCTTCCCTGAGGATAAAGCATGAGCATGTGACCTGACCACTGAGATTTGAAAAGAAGTCTGCCAGGGGGCTGCTGGAAAAGGTTAAGCCGGGGCGGGGAGGGGAACAACTGGCATAGAAAAGGGCACGCCCCTCTTCCCTGGTTGGACATCACGTGTCTCTATTTGAAGCTGGAACTGGGTAGCCATCTCATGATACCAGGTATCCAGCCTGAGGACCAAGCTACCTGCAGGAGCTGGAGGAGCAGAAGGACAGAAAGAACCTAGAATTCTGGGACTTCCTTGGTGGTCCAGTGGTGAAGAATCTGCTTTGCAGTGCAGGGGACTCAGGTTCCATCCCTGGTTCCGCAACTAAGACCCCACGTGCCGCAGAACAGCTTAAACTGCATGCTGCATGAAGCCTTGAGCGCTCTGGAACCCACTTGACACAATTAGGGAGTCCAGTGTGCCCCAATGAGAGATCCTACATGACTGAACGAATATCACTCGTACTGCAACTAAGACTTGACACAGCCTAATTAATTAATTTAAAGTAAGAATCTAGAATCCTAATGGCATCAGGGAACCATTAGCCCAAAGCCAGCTACCTTGAAACTCCCTGTTAGGTGAGAGGATGCATCTTCCTCCTTATAGAAGTCACTTCCAGTTTCCTATTCTGTGACTTGTAGCCCAAGTGGGAAGACTACCTTGATTGAACTGTTGAAAGGATTTCAACGCTAGTGCACAGAAAGCGTCACTAATCGGTGCCTGGCACAACAAACGGCAGCTCCTCTGGAAATTATCTCAGGCTTTAACCCTGAGACTCTTCCAGGCACCAAAGACCCTCCTGGCCTGGCAAATTAGCTCTCTGTCTCTCCTACTGAGAAAAGCTTGTAGTTTTCCCAGAAAGCAGAAACCCAGCAGTGGCCCAGAACCACAACCCCATCACTCAGATGAGACTGACCCCAGCTTCAAACTAGAATCAATCACATTGCCTTTTGTCTAATGGATTTTGATTTCCACTCCCCTGATGGGGAAGGCAAGGGCTTGTGCTTTGGTCTGTCTCCGTGTTGTCAGAACATCCATCAATTATTAACAGCAGCAGCTCAGCCACTCAGTGCTGCTATCAGAAGGAAAAGACTTGCCGCAACCCAGCCCAGCCAGCCATAGTGAAAGGACTCTGCTGCTTAGTATTTATGAAAACAAGCCCTATGTACTGTTGGGTAGGCACTGTGCTCAGTTCTGGCAAATGTGATGACCCTCCAAGGTGGGCCTTTTATCTATACTTTACAGGCTGGAGGCTTGGAGAGGGGAAGAACTCACCGAAGGCCAGAAACTAGCGAGACGGTGAACCTGGCCTTAAAACCCAGGTCTGTCTTTGGTCCTACATATATAAGATATGGCGTTTCTGTATCTCACAATCACCCAGCCGTGGTCCTCAATTCAACTTCTTATCCTGCAAACTCTGAGAAATTTCTACAGGCCTTGCTGTTCTAACAACTGAAGCTTCCAAGTTGGGGAGCTGGGGGCGGGTGGGGAGGGCAAAGAACAAATCCCCCAAGGGGGCCAGAGGCACAGAGAGCTGAGCTACAGGTGGGTTGACAGGAAGGAGTGACAGGTCCATGAGACACAGTGACTGATCGCTCCATTCATTCATTACACCTGGATTTATCTGGAGATGCTCTGTGCCAGGCACCATGATGGGTACTGGGAATGGGGCAGGGAATACAACTCATGACACTCGTATTCTTGTAGAGGAGGAACTGAGAAATACAAGGAAGCAGGTGCAATTTCAGATAGTGCTCAAGCCCTGTGCAAGAAGGACCCTACAAGATCTCAGTATAAGAAGAGAGAGGCTGTCTTAGATAGGTGTCAGGAAAGGTCTTTTAGAAGAGGGGACATCTGAGCGGGGACCAGCTCCTAAAAGGAACGAGAAAGAGGGACCAGCCATGGACAACATGAGGAAGAGAATTCCAGGTGGCAAGAACAACAAGTGCAAAGGTCCTGAGCTAGGACAAAGACGGATCTGCGTAGGGAAGAGCAAGGAGGCCAGTGGGGCTGAAACTGAGTGAACCGGAGGAGAGAAGGGATGAGTTCAGAGAGGTCATGGAGCTGAATTCGTGGTGAAGGGCTTGGACTTTATTCTGTAATGGGAAAACTCTCTGGAGCATTTTGAGCAGATGAATAATGTGATCCAATTACATCTAGAAAAGCTCACTCTGGCTGCTGAATAGGGAATGGATTGCAGGAGGCAAAGGTGGAAGCAGGGAGACTGGGAAGGAGACTACGGTACTTAATCACTGTGGAAATAAGAGTAATTCAAAATCACACCTGAGTCTGAATTTCTGGCTACTCCCATTTGCCTGCTGTGTGACCTTAGGCAAGTTAATTAACCTCTCTGATTTTCCCTCTTTTTGAAAGGTGGGATATAATAATAGGGAACTGGTATAAGGCTAAATGTGTTGTCCATATACAGTGGATATGTGATCAATGGCAGGATTCCTATGCTGAGGGCCAATGAGCCTGCCTGCTACAGCATTTCAGCCTTGGCTGCAAATATCCTAGACCATCCATCTGCCAGGACTAGCCAGCAGCCCCAGCCCATGATCACAGAGAGGTCATGAAACTCGTCCCTGTGATCGGATTAACCCAAGGGAGTGATGAAGCTGTTTATTCCCAACCAACACCTTTTACAAGCCTTAGCCACCTGCCTAGCTGCCAGGCACCAACCCAAACAGAGCCCTTTGCCTACTTCTTCTGGAAAACGAGCCCTCCCCTGCTCTGCCCCTCACTCTCTTGTCTTAGGGACAGAACAGAGAGGAGGGAGTCATATCTGGGTCTAAACCAGGTGTGGAAGGGAGAAACCTGGTCAGGCCTGGAAATAGCAAAATAAGTCTGCTGATCCTAAGCTGGTTAAGGGTGAGTGACTATGTCTTAAGACAGAGGCTTTTTGGACACGAAACCTGGGGCAGGATTATGGCCAAAGAGCTGGGGGCGGGTGGGGAGGGCAAAGAACAAATCCCCCAAGGGGGCCAGAGGCACAGAGAGCTGAGCTACAGGTGGGTTGACAGAAAGGAGTGACAGGTCCATGAGACACAGTGACTGATCGCTCCATTCATTCATTACACCTGGATTTATCTGGAGATGCTCTGTGCCAGGCACCATGATGGGTACTGGGAATGGGGCAGGGAATACAACTCATGACACTCGTATTCTTGTAGAGGAGGAACTGAGAAATACAAGGAAGCAGGTGCAATTTCAGATAGTGCTCAAGCCCTGTGCAAGAAGGACCCTACAAGATCTCAGTATAAGAAGAGAGAGGCTGTCTTAGATAGGTGTCAGGAAAGGTCTTTTAGAAGAGGGGACATCTGAGCGGGGACCAGCTCCTAAAAGGAACGAGAAAGAGGGACCAGCCATGGACAACATGAGGAAGAGAATTCCAGGTGGCAAGAACAACAAGTGCAAAGGTCCTGAGCTAGGACAAAGACGGATCTGCGTAGGGAAGAGCAAGGAGGCCAGTGGGGCTGAAACTGAGTGAACCGGAGGAGAGAAGGGATGAGTTCAGAGAGGTCATGGAGCTGAATTCGTGGTGAAGGGCTTGGACTTTATTCTGTAATGGGAAAACTCTCTGGAGCATTTTGAGCAGATGAATAATGTGATCCAATTACATCTAGAAAAGCTCACTCTGGCTGCTGAATAGGGAATGGATTGCAGGAGGCAAAGGTGGAAGCAGGGAGACTGGGAAGGAGACTACGGTACTTAATCACTGTGGAAATAAGAGTAATTCAAAATCACACCTGAGTCTGAATTTCTGGCTACTCCCATTTGCCTGCTGTGTGACCTTAGGCAAGTTAATTAACCTCTCTGATTTTCCCTCTTTTTGAAAGGTGGGATATAATAATAGGGAACTGGTATAAGGCTAAATGTGTTGTCCATATACAGTGGATATGTGATCAATGGCAGGATTCCTATGCTGAGGGCCAATGAGCCTGCCTGCTACAGCATTTCAGCCTTGGCTGCAAATATCCTAGACCATCCATCTGCCAGGACTAGCCAGCAGCCCCAGCCCATGATCACAGAGAGGTCATGAAACTCGTCCCTGTGATCGGATTAACCCAAGGGAGTGATGAAGCTGTTTATTCCCAACCAACACCTTTTACAAGCCTTAGCCACCTGCCTAGCTGCCAGGCACCAACCCAAACAGAGCCCTTTGCCTACTTCTTCTGGAAAACGAGCCCTCCCCTGCTCTGCCCCTCACTCTCTTGTCTTAGGGACAGAACAGAGAGGAGGGAGTCATATCTGGGTCTAAACCAGGTGTGGAAGGGAGAAACCTGGTCAGGCCTGGAAATAGCAAAATAAGTCTGCTGATCCTAAGCTGGTTAAGGGTGAGTGACTATGTCTTAAGACAGAGGCTTTTTGGACACGAAACCTGGGGCAGGATTATGGCCAAAGGCAGCCTGCAAAGAGGAGACGGGCCTAGGAATCTCTGCGTCGTCTTTAGGGTGGACAGGGAAAGAGAAGGCCTCTCTCCGTGCTCCAACAAGCCACTCAGTCCTAATTCACGCTCCTAAAGGCCTCTCCTTGGGCAGCCAGATCTGGAGAGAGGACCGCCTCAAAACCCCCTCTAGACCTGGCCCTCCACGTGGGCCTTTAGTGAGGAGCCAGTTGAGCCGGGGGGCACCCACAGTGAGAGGGCAGGACAGGCCTCTGGGCAGTAGGCGGTCCAGGAGGCAGCCGGAGCTCACACATCATGGCTGGTTTGCAGATTTCCTTCTCTCCTCTTCTTTTTGCCATGAATACATTTACCAGTTCTTCCCCTGTTTTATTGGCCCTGCTCTCAGGGAACGCATTATGTTCAGCGTATCTTTCCCAGCTCGGTCCTCCTGGACTCTGACCTTAAGGCCCCTCTTTTCTGGCCCCTCTGGGCCCCGCAGGGCCTCTCTTGTGGCACTGCACACAGTGTGTTGTCATTTCCTTGCGACTCCCAGCACCTTGGCTGCGTGAAGATAGGCCCCCATCTCTCTGAGGCATCCCGAGTCCCAGCCTAACACAGACAAGTTGCTCATCAGCAGATGACCTCCTGCCCTGGTCTGGCTCGCACCCCAAGCCTTCCTTCACCCCTTACAGCCCCTGTTTTGTTTTGTTTTGTTTTTTAACCCGGCAGCACATAGTTCTATCCATTGTGATGAGACCCATTCCTGCCTCTTTCTCCTGCCTTCTCTTTTTCACATTGCCTCATTTTTTCCTCCCCTATTTCAAAATTTACATCCTCTTCCGACAGCCAAAGAATCTCAAGCATTCTGGGAATCAATTCACCAAATAAATGAAGAAAGAGCAAACCAGGGGTGACCCTTCGCCCACAGACATCCACACCCAGCTGCATGCATCATCACACACACACATATCCATCCCTCAGAGTCCCTTTGCCTCATTTTTCTCACTTATGTTAAAACTGCCTCACAGTATCTCAGTGTCCTCCAAGTAGGTCTGTAAGCTGCTTCATTCCCTCCTTGGAGCAAAGTGGGGTTATAAATATAGGGACAAGTATTAAAATTGCAGCGTGACTCTTTTCTAGCCTGGGTCTAGGCGGCCACAAGGGAGCATTATGTAGAACAGACCTAACCCAACTCTACTCCATCTCGAGGCATTATTGTCCCTCTGTGCCCCGTTATTTGCAGTGTCCATTCTCTTGATGTGGGTTTTCGTAAGTCTCCATAAAGCCTTTTCTCCAGCAAAGCTGGGGTATAAAGTATTGAATAATAAAAGGATGAGGTGGCCAGAGCCATACAGGAATGAACAGTCTGAAGGGGTTGTTGGTTCTCACCTCTGAGGTCTCAGCCACAGCCCTTTCTCTTTCCTGGTCTTCATATTTGGTGGGAACTAAGCCACAGTCCCCCAGCCGTGGTCCTCGATCTGGGCACACAGGCAGAACTCCCCCCATCTCCCACCCCAGCCCAGTACCGCCCGGATTTCACACTCACCTTGGCGGCCACAGAGGAGTTGGGCTTCTCCAGTAAGTCCCAGAGTTTCTTCCTCTTCTCCGCGCAGCACGTGTTGTCGAACTCCTCGCCCTCCCGCTCGCGGAGAGTCTCTGCTCGCGCTTGAGCTCCTCGTTCATCTGCTCCTTCTTCTGGTGGTAGCGGGCCTGGCAGCAGGACTCCAGGTAGATTTCGTCGATGCCCCAGTAGTCCAGCTCTTGGCTGAAGCTGAGTGCGCACATCTCCTCCATCATGTGCAGCCGCCCGGTGCGGTAAAAGTTGAGGATGGAGGTGAAGGCGCCCGGATGGCGGTCAAAGAAGTACTCGTTGTCGTCGAGGCTGTAGTCGTCGCACACCTCCAGCAGCGAGTCGTGCGTGTTGCAGTCGCGGAGCTTGCCCAGCCGCGTGCGGGGCAGGCGGTCCAGGGTGCGCCAGAGCACCTCGTGTGCCAGCCCACCGACGTTGAGGCGGACGCGCCTCGAGCACGCCTTGCTGCGCACGATCTCCATGGGCTCGGGCGGCAGCGAGCTAGTGGAGCGGGAGCCATGCTTCGTCATGCCCGCCGGCATCGCTGGTCCGGCCGCCCCCGCCCCCCCTGCCCCCCCAGGCCGTTGTCACTGGACGGCGAGGCCGGCCGCCGCGGGGGAGGGGGGCAGGGAGCGCTTTGGGCTGCTGGGGGTGCAGGGGGCCGCGCGGGCGCGCGTCACGGCCGTCTTCTCACCTCCATCCCGACGGCTGCGAGGCAGAAAGCGGACGCAGGTCAGCGGACGAGGAGCTGTGCGCGGCCCCTCCCCACCTTTCCACCCCGGCCCCTGCCGGCCTTGACCTTCCCGGCGCTTAAGCGGCTCAGGGCCGCAGCCGGGCTGGGCGCTGTCCCTCCCGCCGGTGCTGAAGTCCGCCCCACCCCGTGGCTGGAGGGAGGGGCCGCCCTCCGGAGCGGGGAGAGAGCCCCCCAGAGGCGCCGGGGGGACCCGGGAGGCCCCACCCCGGCCTTCCGCCGCCCTGGCTCTGTTCTGCCGCCTGGGGCGCTGTCCGCCCCGTCGAGTGCTGAAATTCGCTTTTCTCTGGGTCTCCCCGTCGAGGGCCGCACCTGGCCCCGCCATGCGGAGAGGAGGGCAGCTGAATGAAAAACTTTTTTTCTTTTTTCAAAAAAATACTTATCTTTTCCTTCCTCTGCTCCGAGA
>SJYC01084724.1:0-23184 GCA_006408675.1 Madoqua kirkii
TAGGATTTGAAGGCTGGGGCGGTGGGGGCGGGGGGTAGGCGGCGGGGCGGTGGCAGGGGGATTGCTTTTTCTAAACCTTTAAAGATTTGGGGGAATTCTGGAGCGTTTCAGGCGTCCACCTGTCGGTCACAACAGACCGGTAGTCACGACAGCCCCACTGTCCTGGAGCGACCCCTCTCCCCAAGCCACACGGGAGCACCTCTCGAGGTCTCTCCAGAGACGAGGTGAACACTGAAGACGCAAAGCCAAGCTCTGCGCGGGGTCCTGCCTCTCCCTGCGCGCCCCCTGCCCCACGGCGGGGGTTGGCGCACAAAGTCCGGGGGACCCACCTGGCCCGTTCTCCCCTAGCTACTACCCCGCCCCCTTCTCCTTTTCCTCCACCTCCTCCTCCTCCTCGCTCCTCTCCTGCGATGGCTTTTTATAACTCCGGGTTCTGCGCCTTTCCCGGGGCTTGGAAGGGAAGGGGTGGGGGAGGTGGGAGGCGGGGAAAGGAGCTGAATTTTCTGGCCTTTTCAAAACGAGCCCTCCTCCCTCCGCGCACTGGTGATCTCAGGGCTCCTCTGAGCCCCTAGGCATGTGAAGCTCACGCCCTACCCCCTCACCCAAGAATGAGGATCGCGCGTCTCCCCCGAGCCCTGGCTCTTGCCCCGCCACCCCTTCACCCCCAAGCCTGAAACAGCGGAGCCTGGGTAGACCAACAGGCCGAACCGCGACAAGCGAGCCCCTCTCCTGGGACCCCTGCGTCCCCGCCGCGCACCCCAACACTCACCCCCAGGGTGGCCGCCTTCCAGGGCCAGGGACCGCGCATTGCCGCGGTCGCCCGGGCGCCCCCGCCCGCGGGCAGCGGCGGACCCGGGGCCGGGCTGGGTCCGGCCTACGCCGGCCGGGCAGGCGACGTGCCGAAGCTGCAGGCGCTGCGGGGCCGGAGCGCGCTCTCTGAAGCTGGAGCTCGGGCGGGCGCTGTGGGCACGGGCGGCAGGACTGAGGTCGGGCGGCGCCTCGCGATCCACCTCCTTCTCCTCTGCTCCCGCGGCAGCGGTGGCGGCTGCTTGGGCGAGATCAACAAGTCGGGGCTGAGCTTGGCTCCGCGCTCGCTGCGATTCTGTCCCGCACTTCTGAGTGCCCGGAGTCGGGCACCGAGGCGGGACGGCGCCACCTGCGGGTTGGAAGCGTGCGCGCCGCTTAACTCCTGCCTGCCCGGCTCGGCCGGTTGGTGAGGCTGGGGGCGGGTTAGGGATTTGAGCAAAGGATGTGCCCCTAACGACTGCCTGTCTCTCAATTCCACCTTCCTTCATCCGGTCATCAGTGTGACTTGAGTGCCTACTGTATGCAACGTCTTGAGATAAGCGTCTGACATACAGCTGTAAACCAAACGCAAACATCCAGCCCTTGTGGAGCTGGTTGGAAGCAGATCAAAACCAAGAAAGTCAAAGAATATGTCAGACCGTGATAAGCGCAGAGGAAAGGGAATAGGGGATGGGGGGTGGTGAGGAGGGAGGGGAGATGGAGTGAGTAGGGAGAATGCAATTTTAAATAGCCCTTGGTTTCATAAGCTTCCATTCTAGACTCTAATTCTAGAAATAAATTCTAGATTCTAGTGGGGGAAGGTGAGCAATGAGTATATCAACAAATAAATATCCAGTGTGGCAGCTGGTGGTAACTGCTAAGAAGAAAAATAAAGCAAGGTGATGGGAAGAGACAGTGAGGGGTAAGCTAGCTTATAAACCTTGATGATTCATTCATTCATGCTACTTTGGATAATTGGTTCTGAGAGCTTCTTGTGTGCCTGGTCCTATGCCGGGCTCAGCAAGGAATATGTCTTTCCCTGGAGCTCCCTGTTCAGTGGGGGAGAATGGATGGATCGAACAATCTCCAGAAATGAATAAAAGTGTTGAATAACTTACCTGGAGGAGTGAGCAAGGCCTCCCTAAGGATGCCACAGTTGGGCACCCCTGTTTACTCTTTTTTTTTTGTTTAGATTTTTAAAATGTGGACCATTTAAAAAGTCTTTATTGAATTTGTTGCAGTATTGCTTCTGCTTTATGTTTTTTGGCCGTGAGGGATATGGAATCTTAGCTCTCAGGCTGTGGATGGAACCTGCGCTCCCTGTACTGGAAGACGAAGTCGTAACCAGTTGACTGCCAGGGAAATCCCCACTTATCTACTCTTTCAAATACATATCTCCTGCCTGGTAAGTAAATGGATGCTGGGGACTCAGCAGTGAGCCCCTTGCACTGGAGCAAAAACTGAACAAGCCACAGTGCCCTAAGGCACAGTCCCCCCCCCACCACTCCGACCCTTTCCTTCATTTCTAAAATTGAGATTCATTTCCACATAGTTGCACATAATATTATTATATATTTTAATCGTTCATTTCTCGTCATCTCCATTATCATGATCCGTGTCCCAGATGCCATCCTTTTGTAGGTAGAGGCCACAGATGTGGTTACACATCCTCCAGTGCCTAGGTCAGAGCCCCACAATAAAGAATTCTGCAGCCCTGAATGTCAATAGTGTCAAGGTCAAGAAACCTTAGATCAATTTAATAGAAGGCAAAGGTATTTCCCAGTCTGAAAATTTGATTCTCTCAGCCAGTAATTGGTGAGCAGCTACTATGTTATGTGCCAGGTTAACAGGCTTCCCTGGTGGCTCGGTGGTAAGGAATATGCCTGCCAACGCAGGAGGCATGGGTTGCATCCCTTGGTAGGGAAGGTACTCTGGAGAAAGAAATGACAACCCACTCCAGTATTCTTGCCTGGAGAATCCCATGGATGGAGGAGCCTGGCAGACTATAGTTCAAGGGGTCACAAAGCGTCAAACACAACTTAATGACTAAACAGCAACTACTCTGAACACTGGAGATACAGTGAGACTAAATCAGGGGGATTTAGTCTCTATACTCACGGGTTTTTATTCTGGTGGGGGATACAGTTAATGAACAAGTGAATGAATAAGCCAGATTATTTGAATAGTGAGAAACGCTGTGAAGAAAAATAAGTGAGAGGAAGTGAGAGACAGCATGACTGGAAGAGGCATCAGCAGCTTTAGATAGGGTGATAAGGCACGGAGGGCTTTCTGGAGGAGGTGATATATCTAAGGTGAGAACCTGAGGGCAGGGAGAAGACAACCATGTGAAGTTCTAGGGAAGGAGGTACAGGCAGGGGAAACAGAAAGAGCAAAAGTCCTAAAGTAGAAATGAACTTGGGGAAAGAGGTTAGAGAGGTGGATGGGATCAGGCCAGGCAGATCTCTGTTGGAATTTTATTCTCAAGGTTAAGGAATGAGTTTGGCTTTTTTCTTAAACGTAATGGGAAGCCATGATGGAGTTTTAAGCAGAGAAGACCCATGTGCTGTTATATATTTTGTGGTGATTCTTCTAGCTGCTGTGTGCTTTACAGAATTTGGGGGACAAAAGGTAGCAGCAGGAAGACCCATCATGAGGCTTCCACAATTGTCCAGGTCAAAGATGATGTGGTTTGGACTGGGATGGCAGCAGTGGGAATGGCTGGGCAATGTCACAGTCACAGGGCTCTGACAAGGGAGTCCTCTGCAAGCGCAAGGCTAGATATTCCATGTCATTCAGATTCATCACTCCCGCCGGTGGCCTGATTCCTGCAAAGTTCTTACTCTGGCTCCAGATTCAAATAAAGATCTGTGTACAGTGGATCTCAGAAGCACAGATAGTACAAACAGCTCTGTAACTTTTTTTTTGCAAAAGTCATGTTGCTTCTACTTGTTTATTCGTTTACTCAGAGCAAAGGATTAAGTGCAAACTTACTCAAGAAGGAAGTGTGGCTAGTGTCTCAGAGAGTGAGTTTTGGAGTCAGAATGACTAGTGACTGGTGCTATTTCTTGCAGAATGACCTTGGGTAAGTAGTTTAACCTTTCTGAGTCTTGATTTTTTTTTTTTCTGTGTAAAATAAGGATGGAAATTATTATGAGGAATGTATAGAAAGTATGTACTCATTGCTAGCTCTCATCATCTGATAGATTATAGGTTACCCAAGGGCGGGAAGTGGTCTGTCTTGCATGTCTCAACTATCAGAAAACTTAAATAACAGGATTTTAAAGAATAAGGATATTTGGTTATCTCACATAAAAATTCAGGAAGAGGGTGGTATGAACATTGATTAAGCAGCTCATTATGTTATTAAGGACCTTGGCTTCTTCCATTTTTTGCTCTGCCTTATTCAACACATTGGCTTTTTGGCCCAAGCTTATTGCCTCATAGTCACAAAATGGCTGCCACCACTCCAGGCATCAGCCTCCATAAAACCATATTCAAAGGCAAAAAGAAGGAGATGGCCAGTGTGGCAAAAAATATTTCTCCCTTTATGCTTTTATCCCCCAGCAGTCTCTACCAAGTTCCATTTCATGGGTCACTTCCATACCAATCACTGTTAAAGGAAATAAGATTCACACCAGAAGCCTTGGCCAATTACTGCCTTTACAAAACTGAAGTTTATTTAACAAGGAAGAAGTGGAAATTAAAGTTGAGTAGCCAGTCAACAGTGTCTGCCACACTATTCCCACAGTGCCCAGCACAATGCTAAGGACAGAGTAAATGCTCAATAAATATTTATTGAATGAACCAAAAAATCCTCTTAGAGGAAGGTACCTAAACACCTATGAATAATGTACATCTCTGACTCCAAGTATATTCAGCCCTATTGGTGAGGATGGGGGCAAGGTACATAGGCAATAAAACTGGCAAAGAATTCTCTTATGGCCCTTTTCTCTGACTCCAGGCCTTTCATGAGGAGTCCCCCCCTGAGATGATTCACAGTCTCAGATCAGCTGAACTGATATTTGCACATATCTTTTTAAAAGAAATGGCTAGCATGTAAGCAGTGTGCAAGTCCTCTGGGCAGTCCGCTGTGTGAGTAACACAGGTTATGAGCTGGTTATCTGCAGTCTTTGGCTGTGTTGCCATCACAGGGTTTTTGGTTTGTTTTTAAGTCAACATCGGAGGAGTTCACATGAAAATTTGGATTTCTGGATTCTCTTGAAAAATTAGAGGAACTGATTAACACTGGCCTGCATTCCTGTGTAACATGGCAATTACAGCGGGCGCAGAGGAGCGGCTGGCCTTGCATCACAGCTGTGCCCTTTAGGCAGAATGTGCTCTCTACTTGGCTACAGTCTCCACCACTCCTTAACGTTCCTCACTCGAGTCCCTTTTCTCATTTGTGTTGCTTTCTTCATCTTGGTATAAATTTAAGCTCATGCTTGTTGTGCACAAAGGCCATGGAAGTCCAAAGAAGCTGTCTTGCTGCTCTCTGTTTCCCCAGGCTCTGCAGAGTGCCCAGTTTAGAAATTTTGTTTTCTGAATGAAAAGACTATACATTATTTGAAAGCATTTGGTCTTCATTTCTTAGAATTTTCCATCATCATGAGAAGAGAGACTATCTAGAAATAAAGCCAACGGAAGGGACTGTAGAGCCCAGAGACTGAGATACTGAGTCCTGTCAATGTCATAGAGCTCTTGGATCCAGCCATGCCTGAAGGCAGTGCCTCTGGATTTTCCACTTATGGGAACTAGTAAATATCCCCTTCTTACCTAAGCCTGACTGAGTTGTGATTTATGTCATTTAAGTTCCAAAGAGCCCAACTGATTCGATTCTCTCCACTAATCAGAAGTTTACCATCTCCTTATAATGTACTTATAGGAACCAGTGCAAAAAGATAATAAAACAGAATGCTCCACAGAGAAGGAGACTTGCATTGAGAGTTCAAGCATAACCGTCTCATTTCACAGGCCAGCCAGTGAGTGGGCGGCCAAGTACCAGCACTAAGTCACAAACTATCTTCTGCTCAGACCCTCTTGGCAGACTGCCCGCTGAAAGGTGTTGAGAGCTTCCCTGAGGCTGTGTGAGGTCAAGTCAGCCTAATTCATCCATGTAAATACAAGTGAATCCCCCTCTAAGCTGGGCTGGCAAGAGACATGTCCGTTTGGAGCCAGATTTTTTTCTTGGACTCCAAACTACCAGGCATCACTTATTTATAACCCCACTAAGTGTCTTACTCAAGTTTCTGGGCACTTCTGGGTACCGAGCAAACTAATTAATCCCTCCCGCCTCTGCCCATGGACCCTTGGGAAGGAATCATTGTTTTCCAAGGATGGTTATGGGGGTACCCAAAGGCTCAAGGAAAATAATTGACATCTCTGAGTGGCTGTCACTCAGGACAACTGCTGTATGCTATGGCCTTAACCAGATACAGTTCCAGGAGCACCAGGGATTTTTCTAGCAGCTTGGATTCTGGTCTTTTTGCCTATTTTTCTTTTGACCCAATAATAATAATAATAATAAAATCAAATAATCATAATCATGAGTAAAATGGGGTTAATGATAGAATCTACCTCCCAGGGTTGCTGGGAGGGAGTTTCTGGGCACTTCTGGGTACAGAGCAAACTAATTAATCCCTCCCGCCTCTGCCCATGGACCCTTGGGAAGGAATCATTGTTTTCCAAGGATGGTTATGGGGGTACCCAAAGGCTCAAGGAAAATAATTGACATCTCTGAGTGGCTGTCACTCAGGACAACTGCTGTATGCTATGGCCTTACCCAGATACAGTTCCAGGAGCACCAGGGATTTTTCTAGCAGCTTGGATTCTGGTCTTTTTGCCTATTTTTCTTTTGACCCAATAATAATAATAATAATAAAATCAAATAATCATAATCATGAGTAAAATGGGGTTAATGATAGAATCTACCTCCCAGGGTTGCTGGGAGGGACTAATGAGATAAGGCACGTGAAGTGCTTAGCACCATACATAGCAGTAACAAGTTCATATTAACATTAGTAACAATACTAACAACCACAATAACAGCAGCTAACATTAAGCAGTTAGCTGTTGGATGATCCTTAAGTGACCAGATGTTTGATTCTAGCGCCTGTTCTATGCTAGCCTGATTACCTTTATCAAGACCCGAGTTTCTAGCCTAGGTTTCTGGAAAGTGGGTGTGCTTGGTTTTCTGATCAACCTAAACATTTCCCCATTCTTCTTTTCACCTTTTGCTCACCACCTACCCATCAACCCAACCACCCATGTGTCCACCCATATACTCAGCCACCAAACTACGCAGATACACAGCCACCCATTTATTTACTTACTTACCCATCAATCCATGCGCTCTCTTGCTCACTCATCCATCTTTCTTTCCATTCATCCATGTATTCCACCCAGTATCCATCTTTCCACCCACTCACTCACTCACCTACCATTTATCCATGCATCTATCCACCCATATAACATTTCTCCATCCGTCGTTCTACCCATTCATCCATCCATTCATCCATCCATCCATATGCCCAGTCACTTAGCCACCTATTCACTCATTCACCTACCATCCACTCACTCATGCCTCTACCTACTCATTCATCCCTACCCAATCACTCATCCAGCCCAGATATTCACACATCTACCCACATAGTCACCCATGAATCTATGCACTTTCTCAGACATCCCCACCATCTACCACCTACCGTTCTGAAGTGTTTACTACAGGTAATGCTGTGTGCTAAGCCATGGTCTGATCTCTTGAACTCCCTCCCTGGGAGAAAATGTGGATGCCACCAGAGGGTCCTCACAGAGGGCGATTGGTAAACCTGCATGTAGACCATGAGCCCCTTGCTGGCCTGGACTTTGCCAAAGCCAGTGACTTCCATCCAGGGTCTGTGGCCAAACAATGATGAAATACAGGATGCACTGAGGCATGGCCTTCCAGCAGAGCAATTACAGGTAAACCGATACCTCTTCCCCACAGAAGAGCCTGGGAACTCCAAGACGCAATAGAAAAGGCACGAGTCAGCAAAGGGAAGAAATCAAAGCCACAGAGATCAAGAGATAATTAACTGATTCTCCGAAGATAGTATTTCATTAAATCCAGCCCTCCTGGTCTTTGGGGACTGATCTCTCTTCTACCTCTTTCCCATTGCCCTTGTCCATGCTGACCTGATCTTCTCTGCCTTCTCTCTCATCTGCCTTCCCTAGTTTTATACTTCCTTGACTCCAACCTCCCCACTGTGATGAGGGTTGACCTTTAAAGGGATAAGTGTCATCAACTCATTCCCCTGGTTATAATCCTTTATGAATCCTCACTGTCTAGATGAAGGAAAAACTCTCCCAAGTTGAGAAAAAGGCCATTCACTTACATATTAGCACATATTCCCCAAGCACCGACTAGGTGTTGAGCTTAGGTTGCATGCTGGGAATGCAGCAGTGGTGAAACCAACCCACCTTCCTGGAGCTCACATTTAAACAGGGGACATAAACAGAGATATTTAAAAATAATCTAATATCGATACTCACTGTGAAGAAGGAAGTAAAAGTGTGAGAGTATGAATAATCGGAACCCCTGGAGTAGGAAATGGCAACTCATCCAGTATTCTTCCTGGAAAATCCACGGAGCCTGGTGGGGGATACAGTCCATGGAGTCTCAAAGAGTCGGACATGACTGAGTGACTGAGCATGCATGGAACCTTATGTCGTATTGTATACTATTTAATTTTTAAAAGTGGGCTGTGAAATATTTCCCTCTTGATTATCTTAGCATGTATCCAAGAATCATGCATGTTATGACAGTCTATCCTCATGTTCTGATTTTAATCATGTCATGTCATGCTATCTAGTTGCTCAGTCATGTCCAACTCTTTGTGACCCCATGGTTGCATGGCTCCTGGTCCACCAGGCTCCTCTGTCCATGGGATTCTCCAGGCAAAAATACTGGAGTGGGTTGCCAGTTCTTGCCCCAGGGAATCTTCTCGACCTAGGAATTAAACCTGGGTCCCTCACACTGCAGACAGATGCTTTACCATCTAAGCTGTCAGGGAAGCCCCCAAATCAATACAATTTTCTGCCAGATCAAAATGGGTGATTGTCAGGATGGTGGTATCATTTCTGCTGAAAGGTTCGTTGTTGCTTTAAAACTCTCCTTCCTTTAGAAAACATCTGCTGCTGTGCTGTGGAGAAAATGGTGATCCTCCCTGTCCTCCTTCTTGGGCTGAGCCCCAGGAAGTTTGTGCTCAGAAGTAGAGTCCTTTCCACCTCCCACCATGCAGACAGTCCAAGCAACGCTTATTTATTTACAACATCTAACACAATCGGTGGTAACGACTTCATAGGCATCTTCTAAGTGCAGGGAAGATGAAAAATTGACTAAATTGGAGAATTAAAATGCATAGGGAATAATTTTTAAAAAAATAATGGGAAGGAAAGGCAGTGACTTCAGCTCAAGAAATCCCTGAGAGAGTGATGATGCTGAAGAGTCTTAAGTCAGAGTGATCATCAAGCCATAAAGGTAGAAAGGAGAGCAGGTGCAAAGGCCTGGGGCAGGCTAGAGGGCTGAAGGAGACAGAAGATGGCAGCTGTGGCTAGAGCAGAGCATGGGAAGGGAAGCATGGACTGAGGAGTGGGAGAGAAAAACAGAGGCGAGAAGGCCCATGTAGGGGAGGGTTGTCTGGAGGTGTCTGGACTTTATTGCAATGGAATTGATGGTTTTTAAACAAGGGAGTAATTGATCTGATATTTACCATCAGGGTGTGAAAAAGCCTCTCCTTCTCCCCACACCTTTCACTCCTTAACCCCTGGAATCTACTAACCTACTTTCTGCCATTATTGACTTACCGATTCTGGACATGTCACATAAATGGAGTACAATGTGTACTTTTTGTGACTGGCTTCTCTTGCTAGCTGTATGTTTTTTAAGATTCATCTATGTTGTACCATGGAACAGTACATCATTTCTTTTCATTGACAATTAGTGTTCTGTTGTATGAACATACCACCTTGTGTTTATCCACTCCTCAGCTGGAGGACGTTGGGGTTGTTTCCACTTTGGAGTTATTTAATATTGACTCTTGAGTGACTGTTTCATTCTGATATGGAAGCTACTTTTCTGTGTTAGGGGTATTCAAATGTCCATTCACAGACTGATAATGGAAGTTAATGACAAATGCATTTCTTAATGTTCTTCCCTGGCAAAATAAAACTCTGGAGTCTTTCTGTTAACTTTCATGGAACAGAATCTGAAAGGTCAAAACCCTGGAGCTGCAGACTGCTGATAAAGTCAATGGCTCAGAGAGGCCAAGTGTTGTCCCTCTGGCCCTGCGTGTGGCTCAGACCAGGACTGGTAAACAAGAGAGCATAATGCAGCACTTCTCAAGCTGGGGTACAGTTCCCCTCCTCAGGCACATGCTGGTCTTCTGGAGAGAAAGACTACATTTCCCAGTCTCCTATGCAGTAAGGAGTGTCATGCAACTAAATTGTGACCAATGAGATAGAAGCAGATTTTTCTCTTCTTTGCTCCTCTCTCCTTCCTGCTGGCTGGAATGTGGACAAAATGGCAGGATCTCAAGCAGCCATCCTGGACCCTGAGGTAGGAAGCACTGGTTACAGATGCTGGAGGGACCAAAAGGAAGAGCCTGGTGTGGAGATGCCACACCACCTCTGATCTCCTGTATCTGTATGAGAGAGAAAGCAATGTCTGCTGTATTGAATATAAACATCTTAATGTGTGAAGTACTGCTGTGTAACTTTCAGATGTCTGTCACAGCCCAATCCAATTCCACCAAATATGCCTCCTTGGCCACAGATGAGGAAACTGATATGACATTTGCCTCAGGACAGCATTTTTTCTCAAAGATTTGAGAGGGAAAAAAAAAAAACCAATTTTCCCTTTTCAAGTTTTCCCAAAGCTAATTTAATTAATTTCTTCCTGGGAATTCCTTGGTGGTTCAGTGGTTAGGACTCTGCATTTCACTGCAAGGGGCATAGGTTCGATGCCTGGTGAGGGAACTAAGATCCCACATGCCTCAAGGTGTGGCCAAAAAAAAAGAAAAACTTCTCTCCCCTTCTTTTAAAAATTGAAACAAATGCATATATTTACATGAAGCATAGGGAACATGTGGCAAATCTGTAAGAGACTTTCTCTGCTTGCTTTACTTTGGGTGGTGAGCCTCTTCCCCAAGGTGCTCTATGGACACCTGGTCCCTCCTCTGCCCTCAGGGGGATTGCCGATAGATTCTGAGCTTGGTCTCAGGAGGCAGGGAGCCTGTGATTGAATCCTGGGTCTACTACTTATTAATCGCATGATCCTGGCCAGCCACTTCACTCTCTGACCCTCAGTTTCCTCCTCCAAAATTGAGACGGTCATGTCACTTGGCGGGAGGCTGGGGGGTGTGACTTGATTCTGTCCATGAAAGGCCGTGTCCCAGAGCCAGGCACTCAGGTGCTCCATTCCCTTCCCAGGCACTAAGCTCGCCTCTCTGGACACAGTCAACTCTCAGTATGACTCACAGTCAGAGGCAGTCCACAAACAAGGATGATCTGATGTATTTCAGCACATTTCTGCTCGACAGTATCGTATAAAAATAGAATTCTTTATTAAAACAGCAAGGCGGAACGATCACTGCTACTCACAAAACACCGTCTTTAAAAACAACAACAACAAAAACATCCAGACTGTCGTTGGGCCAGAAGATTCAACCCTTGGGGCCGGTTTCTCCACCTGGAGAACGGGCAGGTGGGATGGTCCGCGCTCACTGTGGGCGGGAAGCACCGGTGGGAGATGACCCAGGGTGGCCCTCGTGCTGGGCGTGATGCACCCCTGTGGGGTGGGCACCTTGCTCCTCTTCCCGTCCTCTTCACCCCGTGGCTCTCGAGGACCAAGTCTCAGGGTGCTGCTGGTGTGGCCGTAACGCCACTCAAACACCTGTCTGTCCCCTTTGTAACTCAGAAGAGACAGCACTAAGCTCTGAGGCTTGGTGACACCAGCACAGGGGACCCCTCCCCAGCAGATTTATCTTTCACAGTCACTTTCTATTTTTGGCAGCAAGTGATACATGTTGTCAGTTACCGGCAGTGGGAAAGAAGCTCCCTTTTTAAACAAATTTAAGTTTTAAAAAATGAGACCATTTAAAGGAAATAAATTGGTAAACAATAATATAAAATAACAGCAAAAAATAATAATCATGATGTGGTAGAGAAACACTCCATTAGGTCAATGTCCGGGTATTTCCGACCTTGGTATTTTTAGAAGAAAGGGGGGGGAAAAAAAAGAAAAAAGATGAAAACAAAGGTGGGTTCAAAGCACTTTCTCCCAAGCTGTACTTGATCTCCGTGATAGGAGCTGGGGCTGCCTGGTGGGAGAACTGTCTCTTCCTAATGATTGTGGCTCCAAGGAGGTGTCCCCTTTAAAGGGAACAGGCTCTTTTTTGAACATGGGTGAGATCGAGTCTCAGCGACAAAGCAGCCCTAATGTGGAAGGGGATAATCAGAGGGCTTTCCCCAAGCGCATCAGGGTAGAAGCCATGCGCCAGAGATCTTCCTGGAGCTATTTCTGCCGGCCTCCTTCCTTCCCTTCCAAGTCAGGATAAGGCAGCTGAGGGTTGCCATGGTAACCGGCTCCTCCTCCCACAGGAGGCTGCCAGCTCCGATTTCCTGCAGAGTTAAGAAGCAGGCGGCAGCGGGGGTCATCCAGGCGTGAAGATGGGTTTCCCTAGGGATATCCTGCATCCTGCCAATCACAGACTGTCTGGGAATCCTGGGGCGGCCTGGAGGCTGGGGGCCAGGGAAGCCCCCAAGCCCTGGTGCCTCTCTGAGAAGAGACCCCAGAACATTCAGAGATCTCAGGTCTTCTCTTATCCCTCCAGCTAAAGCTAAAGCAACCTAGTTATGTGTGTGTATGTGTGTCTGCATCTCATGGGATGCATCCACCCATGGGCGCCTCTGGCTCTGTCTGCTGTCTGATGCCAAACAGAGCTGCCCCCCACCACCCCTCTGAGCTCAGGGGCACAGAGCTGCCCATCTGGCACTTGCTGCTGGAGGAGTAAGTCTGTTTGTGAAATTCTATCAGCTCGTAAGCTGCGCAGGTCACTTCACCTTTCTGAAGCCCATTTCCTCATCTATAAAGAAGCGTGTGACCATCCTCTCCTCCCAGAGATGCCCTCAAAATAGAGGCTGGTCCTGTCATAGGCATTTAGAGGATCTTCAATAAACAGGACCTAATATTAACAAGAATACTTATCATCCTAATAACGGCTTCCAGGTAATTTTTCTCTTTGATCTGTTTTTTTTTTTTCTCCCTAAATGCAAAGGCAAGTTGTCGTCACTGATCTGTTTGATCAAAGGGTGGCACACCCAGGATCGGAAGGACTGTTGGTCTGAGAAACAATCCATCAGCAGGACCCTACACCTCCTACAATACCACCTCCAAGAGTAGGAACAGGGTTCTCAAACTGGTGCCTTCGGGGGACAGGAGGTACTGTGGATGGCAAAGCAGAAAGTAGAAATGCTGGTGAACCAGAGCACATGGGCTCTGGATAAGGGAGACAGCTGCTACTCAGCTCTGGCTAACGGTGGCCCTCGGGAACACAGGCCCAGTGTAGGTGGCACACCCAGGATCGGAAAGACTGTTGGTCTGAGAAACAATCCATCAGCAGGACCCTACACCTCCTACAATACCACCTCCAAGAGTAGGAACAGGGTTCTCAAACTGGTGCCTTCGGGGGACAGGAGGTACTGTGGATGGCAAAGCAGAAAGTAGAAATGCTGGTGAACCAGAGCACATGGGCTCTGGATAAGGGAGACAGCTGCTACTCAGCTCTGGCTAACGGTGGCCCTCGGGAACACAGGCCCAGTGTGGACAGATCTTTCAAGCCTTCAAGAGAAGTTGGACATTTTCAATCAACTTTTCCAAAGATGACAAGGTAACATTACCGTATTTTCTATAAATGTGCGCCAGACGAAACAGGCCTGCAATCTAGATGGGGCCTGAGCTGGAGCTCCTGAGCTAGAACGGAGGAAACCAAGGTCTCCTCCCGTTCGGCTCCACCAGCCCCAGGAGTTCTGGCTGCTTGCTTTCACAGGGGCCACCCGGTCTTGGCTGTGTCCTGCTAATTCCCTGCCTGAGTCCCAGCGCAGGGAGAGCCCATCCCATGTGGAGCCCGGAACTCTTAATGCTGAGAAGCCTGCCCCTCAGAGCCCTGCATCCAGAGGCCACCCCAGCCCGTGGAAGCCCTAGCCTCAGGAAACCCTCCCGCGTTTTCTCAAGGATCGGTGTAAACAGAGAGATGGGGGGGGCATGTCCAGTGAAGGGGACACCCAGGAAAGCGGATATGCTAAGAGACTCTTTGGCTTTAGGCAGTTTAATAACAATTCAGGGACAGAGTTTATATCAAAGGATGTACTGCCAGGCCCTGAATGGCCTTTTTATGGCCAGCATCTGCTTTGACTCGTTATGACCTGGACCACACCCAGGGCATTGGATGGCAGTCCCTTGGAGGTTGGGGACAGAGCAGTGAGGAGGTCTCTTAGTTTGCCCTGTCTGCTGCAGCTTTAGGTGGCACAATATAAAGAATCCACCTGAATGCTAGCGATCCAAGAGATGCATGCTCGATCCCTGGGTTGGAAAGATCCCCTGGAGCAGGAAATGGCAACCCACTTCAGTATTTTTGCCTGGAACATTTCTGTGGACAGAGGAGCCTGGCAAACTACAGTCCATGGGGCCACAGAGAATCAGACACGACTGAGCAACTGAGCTCATGCGCCCGTAGCTTTCGCGGATTTCATAATGGTGGGAGGAGCTGGGAACAGAGTCTCGCGTTGGAGCTTCGCCGCAGATAATCTGTACAGCTTTTGGTGTCTTTTCTTCACTCTCCGTCTCCCCCACCCCCCTCCACCACCCCCAGGCACAGTCTTCTGAAAAATAGCAGGGAAGGGGTAATGCTGGAACCGTTGGATGTTCAAAGCCCGGCACCCGGGCTGAACACAGGCACGGGAAGTTGGGTGATGGGGTAGGCTGGGCGTGTGGCGCTCACGGCCGGATGCGGTAGCGGATGGGCACATCGTGTTCCGGCTGCATCAGCCCGAAGCCATACCTGCTGAGGTCAAACTCAGGGATGTCCACGTCCGGGGTGATCAGCTCCAGGTCAAACTGCATCAGCACCAGGAACACGAATCTGGAGAGAGGCAGTGTCAGAGGCATGAAGAGGGAAAGGGGGGCGTCTGTTCAAAGTCAGGCAGGAAAACCAGGGCTTCCTCCTGGTCTGACCCCAGCTCTCACTCCGGGAAAACTGGGAAAGGAGGGTGAGCAAGCAGAGCACAAAGGCCACACGCTTCCGAGTCCTGGCTGACAGGCTGTGGGCAGGCACGACAGGTGTCAGTTCCAACCAAAGCATTTCAGAGCCAGTGCCCGCTCTCCAGCTCTCCTGGCTGCCTGGGCTTCACGTGGAGATGATGGGGTTGGAAGGCAGGAAGAACCTGGCCCCTGACTCCCCACATGGAGGGGAAGAGCACCCCCCAAACCCACAGCTGACACTGTATGAGTGGGAACCAAACCTGTAGAAGCTTGGGGGTCGACTTGGGGGTCATTTGCCACAGCAGCAAAACTGAGCTTCTCCTGGTTAATATAGACACTGAGCCTCTCCTGGTTAATATAGACACTGAGCCTTCCTGATTCTTCCCACCATCCTCAGCCCAGGCCCCAGCAAACTCCTGGAACCCCAACTGTCTACGCTGGTCTGGGCTGCTGCTAAATCACAGCCGCCTTCATGAGATCAGAAGCGGGCACCCCTCCTCCAGACAGCCGTGTGGATGCTGGGAGAGCAGGACGCTCAGGAGGCACAGCCATCCCCTGGACGCTGTCCTGACAAGTGCACAAACCATGTGATGATGCCATTGGTGGGCCTGTAAAAGGGGTGGCCGCTCAACCCCCCGCAGTGTGAACTGGTTCCACCAGCCAGATCTTATCCCCGCCTGTGCTAGTTAAGGTCTGTCTGATCCTCCACTCCTCTGGGCCCTACCATCACCCCGCCCCCACTGCCACCCAGGTGCCCAATGCTGGCACAACACACGGCAGGGAAGACCCTTTCATCTGACTAGACGAGTGCAAAAGAGGGAAGATGAGGACAGAGCAAAGTCAGCGCTCTGGGCAGGGGAGCTGGGCGCAGACTCGGGCTCTGCCTCTTAAGGGCATGTGACTCCTGTCGGGTCCTCCCCACCCTGGGCCTTAGCTTCCCCATCTGGTCAAAGAGGGTCAAAGGGGTGGGCTGTGTTCCTTCCAGCTCTGAAGCGGCAGGGTGGTAGAGGGTGAGTTTATACCAGTGTGTTGGGGGGGGTCTGTACCCACACCCAGATTTGGAGCCTGGCACCTTCCTTCACCAGGTGCCTGACCGTGAGGAATGCTTTGACCTGTAGAGTCAGTTATCATGACGATGAACTGAGACAGAAATAACAGATTAGCTAACTTATTGAACCCTGTGTGCCAGACACTTTGCTAAGCATTTCGTATCCATTATCTCTTTCATCTGTCCAAAAACTTCCTGGAGTAGGAACTACAGTCAGCTCTGCTCTAACACTTGGTTTGAACACGAAAATCCATGCCAGTGGGATTTATCCATCAGGGTGCGAATGAAGCGTAACGCAAATTTCACGTCTGCCTGTGGTCACTTCATCCACAAGAATCACTAAGAGAATGAAAAACTGCACCCAGCTGAATGAAGCTGAGCAGGAATTCACAGAATGCACACACCTAAACTCTGTCCCCCAGCTACCTCAGTACACCAGGTGGGTGGTGAGTCACACCATTCCCATCAGGCGTCCAACCTCAGATAACCCCCCTCCCAGGCTTCAGTGTGACTCAAAGCTCCATCCAATGCCCACTTCCATGGCAAACGTCAGGTCACCGCCAAAACTGTACCACTTAGGTGTTTCTATGTATTCCATTTAACATGTGTAAACCTGTGGTAGGGCCCTAAATTAAATCCTAAAGAAAATCAACCCTGAATATTCATTGGAAGACTGATGCTGAAGCTGAAACTAATACTTTGGCCAACTGATGTGAAGAACTGACTCACTGGAAAAGACCCTGATGCTGGGAAAGATTGAAGGCAGAAGGAGAAGGGGACGGCAGAGGATGAGATGGTTGGGTGGCATCACCGACACGACGGACATGGGTTTGAGCAGGCTCCAGGAACTGGTGATGGACAGGGAGGCCTGGCGTGCTTTGGTCCACGGGGTCGCAAAGAGTCACACAACTGAGTGACTGCACAACAGCAATAAACCTGTGCTACCGTATTTTCCAGGATGCGTTCTTTTTGCAACACTGATGAGGTTTCTGAGTGCTGGGCCCCGGCCCTACCTCCACCACAGCCCTGTGGTTTTTATTGTGTGGTTTCCCACAGCACAGGGATTTTCAAGAATGCACTGGAAGTTTTAGAGTGGAACCAACTGTAAATGATCTCCATTTTACTACTGTGAAAACTGAGGCCAAAGGTTAATGGAATGTGCCCATTCACTAGTATAATGCCTGCACATTAAAGTCGTAATAGTAGTAATTACAATCATAACTTGTATTAAAAGCCTACAATGAGCCAGGCAGTGGCTGAAGTACCTAGAAAGGTCCCATTTACTCGTCCTGTCACCCTTGGGATGTAAGATGATCAGTACCCCTATTTTACAGTTTCAGAAACAGAGGCAGAGGTTACCCAGCTGAACAGAAGGACAGGCGGATGTCACACCCCTGGTTTGTTATCTGAAAGCCAAAGCGCACGGGGCCTGTGGCTCTGCGTGCCCGGTACTCACTGCTTGATGCTGTTGACGGCATAACCCCTCCCCAGGCACTGGTTATGCCCTGCTCCCCACGGCAGGCTGTAGTTCTTCAGTCGCTTCCCATCTTTGTAAAAGTCTTTCTTCTCTGATCCATCAGGGTTCAGGAATCGGTTGTATTTAAATACCTGAAACAGGAAGAAGGTCCCTTTCTAACTCCATCCCCAAAACAGGGATGTATAGAGAAAAATGTCTTAAGATGTTTATCACAGTCTTGTTTATAAGAAAAAAACAGTGGACACAATGTAAAGCTCAGCTGATGGGGACTGGCTAAAAATGGTGGTGCTAATGAAAAGGCTGAGCTCGGTCTGTATGTGCTGACACTGGAAAGAACTTTCAAGCCTGGTTGTTGGGTGAAAAAACAAAGTGTCAGAATATTAGTCACAGTGTGATTCTGTGACTATATAAACACACACTTATTCACATGAGTGTGAGCATGTTGTGTGTCTATAAAAAGACATAAATATCTAAAGGACATGCTCCCAACCACAGGGAACCCTGAGGAACTGGAGAGGAAGGGGAATGAAGACAGATTTTTATTTGTAAATATATATATATATATATATGTTTATATTTGTCTTAAAGTATATATCATTTTAAACATAAAACAATTTAAAATAAATGAAATTAAAATGATTTTTACAAAAGAGAAAGCCAGTTTCCTCCGGTTACATTGTAGAGTGGTAACGTGAAGAGTGTATTTGAGCACAGGGCTTTTTGGACAGAGTAGGTAAAAGGATAGGTGACTGGACCAGTGGACAGACAGATGGGAGAGTGAGTTGATGATTGCTGCATGGATGGATGGATGTATGGACGGATGGTGGACGGATGCATGCATCTATGGATGGGAGATGGATGCATGCATGGATGGATGGATAGGTGGTGGGTGCGTGCATGTATAGTACAGAACATGGCACACAGTAAGCATCCCCAGCTGTTAGAAATCGTGAAAGTTTGCCACATTTCGAAATCTAGGGAGATGGAAAAGCATTGAGAAGCTAATATTATAAGATGCTAAAAACAGGAAAAATTGCTCAGCTGGCCCTTGCAAGGTGCTTAGTGTGTACCAGGTGCTGTGAAGATCTTTCTTAACATAATCGCATGTAATCTTCCTGACAAACCCAAGGCAGTAGGTGCTATTACGAGTCCATTTCACAGGTGAGGAAATAGACACACAGAGGTGGCAGTAATCTGGGCCAGGATTCACAGCAAATAAAAAGCCCAATGGGCCTCCGCTGATCGTGAATCCACTCATTTCCTCCCACGACCGCTGGTATGCCTTTTACCTCCGGGTCTGTGTAGATCTCCGGGTCCTTCTGGGGACTCAGGAAGGGAAAGAGGAGGAGGCGGTCCCCACGCCGCAGGCTGAATTCCCGCCCATCCGCCATGGGCAAGGCCAGGTCGGCCACGACTTCGCGGGTGATGAAGGGCGCGGCGGTGAGCCTGAGGCTCTCACTCAGCACGCTGTCTGCACGGGGCAGGTTCAAGGCAGGAGCGGTCAGCGGCGTCCCCTCCACCACTGAAATGCCACCCCCTGGCCCTCATCTGACAGAGGCAGGTGCAGAGACTGAGAGAGGGGGCATGGCTCTCCCGCCATCACAAAGCCAGGCCAAAACCGGCCGCGAGATGAGAGGCATTTGCCACACAGACCTCGGACATGAAGTTCTGCGGCTGATCCTAAAAGAAGCTGCCAGGCAGATATCAGAGAGGGCTGGAGAGACAGCAGGGTTTGGCTATGTCTGCCTGCCCAACAGACGTCCTCCTTCCGGAAACAGTTCCCTGTTTTCTTCCGGGGACCACCCCGTTACCGCCCTCAGGGGTTGGGCGGCACAGTCCACACCCAACACCTGGGATTGCGCTGTGACTGGCTAATCAGAGCAGCCCACCCCTTCCGAACCTCATGATTGGCTCCGGACGGGCACATGACCTGAAAAGAGCCAATGAAAGCCATTCCTGGGACTTTGGCTAGGAGCGTGGCAGGGACGCACACCCTCCCCCGGCAGGCAACTCGGTGCCACTGGCGGCCATCTTGCCAGCTGGAGACTGGAGCGGAAAATGGAGCTGAGGACGGAGAAAGACTGAGACCTGAGGGTGTCATTAAACCACCTGGATCTACCTGGGCCTGGAGCTAGTCCCTCTAGACTTTTTAGTTAACTGCCCCCAGTGAAATCCCTTTACTGCTTCAGCCCCTTTAAGTTAGGTTTTCTGCCACCTGCAACAAAAAGCCTCCCACTAGACCATGAGACTCAGGTAGTGAAGACCGGGGCGTGGAGACACCAGGTCTGTGAAGATAGGAGGCCCAGGGCAGGGGCCTTAGGTCAGAGGAACTGATGGGAACCCATGAGGGGGAGGGAGGGCTTGGGGGGTGCCCATGACGCCCAGGTCTTTAGGGCTCTCTTGGAGGGTATCTCACCCAGTACAGGCATGCTGTCCAAAACTTTCTGCGGGAGGCCAGTCATCTGTGAAATGGGCTGTTCTGCTCCCAAGAGGACAGTCTCTAGCTCTCCACGGACGGCGGCCAGGGCCTCGGGGTTCTTGAGCAGAAAGAGCAGGAGCCAGAAGGCGGCAGGACCCATGTTCCCCTGCAAGAAGAAGAAGCTCCAGAATGCAAAGCTGGGGTGAGAGTTGATTGGGCTGTGCCATATACACAGCCCTGGCCCAGGTACAGGGGTTGGGAAGCCTGGGTTCCCACCTCACCCCTCGCATGACCCTCGTCTACCTTTAGCTCAGGACATGGCTCAAACATGCTCTGCAGTTTTGGCATAGCCCCGTGCCTACTTCAAGGCCGTTCTTGGTGTCCCGGACCTTGAACAAAATGACTGGGCTAAGGTCACACAGGTAATCTCTGCAGCTAATCAGTGAACTATTCACAGTGATTTCAGTGAATTTCCATAGCTAACCAGGCCACCTTACCTGCCTCCTGAGAAATCTGTATACAGGTCAGGAAGCAACAGTTAGAACCGGACATGGAACAACAGACTGGTTCCAAATTGGGAAGGGAGTACATCAAGGCCGTATATTGTCACCCTGCCTATTTAACTTCTATGCAGAGTACAACATGAGAAATTTTGCACTGGATAAACACAAGGGGGAATCAAGATTGCTGGGAGAACTATCAATAACCTCAGATAGGCAGATTACACCACTCTGATGGCAGAAAGGGAAGAAGAACTAAAGCGCCTCTTGATGAAAGTGAAAGAGGGGAGTGAAAAAGTCGCTTAAAACTCAACTTTCAAAAAACTAAGATCATGGAATCCGGTCCTATCACTTCATGGCAAATAGGGAAACAATGGAAACAGAGACAGACTTTATTTTGGGCAGGGGTGGGGGCGCTCCAAAATCACTGCAGATGGTGACTGCAGCCATGAAATTAAAAGATGCTTGCTCCCTGGAAGAAAAGCTATGACCAACACAGATAGCATATCAAAAAGCAGAAACGTTACTTTGCTGACAAAAGTCCATCTGGTCCAAGCTATGGTTTTTCCAGTAGTCATGTATGGATGTGAGAGTTGGACTATAAAGAAAGCTAAGCACCAAAGAACTGATGCTTTTGAACTATGGTGTTGGAGAAGACTCTTGAGAGTCCCTTGGACAGCAAGGAGATCCACCCAGTCCATCCTAAAGAAAATCAGTTCTAAATATTCATTGGAAGGACTGATGCTGAAGCTGAAACTCCAATACTTTGGCCACCTGATGTGAAGAAGGGACTCACTGGAAAAGACCCTGATGCTGGGAAAGACTGAAGGCAGGAGAAGGGGACAACAGATGAGATGGTTGGATGGCATCACTGACTCGATGGACATGAATTTGAGCAAGGTCCGGGAGTTGGTGATGGACAGGGCAGCCTGGCTTGCTGCAGTCCATGGGGTCGCAAAGAGTCGGGCACAACTGAGCCACTGAAATGAAAGGAACTGAATCAGTGAAAATGTTGGTAATAAGAACACAATGTATCAATTAAGATTTCTGTTGGGAGGCCAGCGGTTAAGATTTCACCTTCCATTGTAGGCGGTATGGGTTTGATCCCTGGTCAGGAAACTAAGATTCCACATGCCTTGCCAGCAAAAAACCAAAACATAAAACAGAAGCAATATTGTAATAAATTCAAGAAAAGATTTTAAAAACAAAGATTATTGTTAAATCTGAGGATGGATGCATCCTTAGCCCCAATTCCCCATGCTTCCGTACATCCATGCCTCTTACTATGTGACTCTGTACTTCCTCCCATTAAAGCAGTGGGATGTATTTCCTGGTGCCATGGATTCGGGCTCAGCCATGTGATGTGTTTTGGCCAACAGAATGAGGTAAAACTGACTGAACACAGGCATTAAGAGACCTTGTGTATTTCCACTTGCCTGGCGAGCTACCTGATCCCAAGAGGAGGCCAAGAAACAGAGCAGAGCTGAACTATCCAGTTGAGCCCAGTCTAGACCAGCTGACTCCTAGCAGCCCCACAGACTGGTGAGTTAAATAAACACTCATCAGGGTATGCCACTGAGTTTTTGTGGTCAGTTGTCATGCAACAATAGGGAACTGGTACAAGATTTGAATGTTTGCTTTCAAATATTTGAGTATCGTATGTGGATATAGCAAAGCAGCAATAACCAATGGCGATCGTGAAAGCTACTTGTTTCCTGAACAAATAATATAAAACTTCTCAGGAGTTAGGTAATTAGGAAAATGGATAAAAACGTCTTGCTCCAAGACTGCATCCTTGGCTGAGTAACACTCAGGTATTCAGCATGTGGCTAAATATGTATGGGGTACCCTGAAATGAACTCGAGACATGGCTGGAATACAAATTAACCTGGGTTCGGAGGAAGATTTTCATCTACCATAAATGACTCTCCTATCCAATCTTCATAATGGAATATTAAGTAGTCATCAAACATCATGTTTATCCAGCAACTCTATTACAACTGCACGTGGACAAAAGGACATTTGTACAAGGATATTTATCACAGTGCTGATGTAGCAGCAAAAGACTGGGAGCAACCTCAATATCTAGCAACAGGAGATCAGCGAGATCAATGATGATCCATCCGTAGGATGATGATACCGGAAGTGGTTAGAAAGGAACTGACTGTGCATTCAAATGTGTGGCTAGAGCCAAGATGCACCGAAGCAAGCTGCAGGATGGGGGCTCAGTGTGCTACCACTTGTGTGTATTTAACGAGGGATATATATATATATATATATAGAGAGAGAGAGAGAGAGAGAGCACAGACCAGCTCTGGAAAGAGACCCTAGAAACTGGCAGCTGAGGTTGCCTCTGGGACAGAAGCTGGGAGGGGCATCAGTGACAGCAGGATGGATTTTCTTTCTCTTGAATTTCTCGTGAATTCAGAGGTGCCAGGTGCCCTCATCCAGCAGGCACAGGTATCACCCCACCTTTAACTGAAAAGGAAATCTAAGCATGTCCAAGTCCTGCCCGCTGCCCAGTGTATTGTGAGGGTTCAGTGATATTTGTTGAATAAATTATTTGTGTCCCTTTGGGCTGGGGACCTCCAAGGAAGCCTGGAAGTGGGCTGGCAGAGCCCTGGACCAGGACCAAGTCCAGGCAGAATTGTGCAAATCCCG
>SJYC01084725.1:0-43951 GCA_006408675.1 Madoqua kirkii
GTTCAGTTCAGTTCAGTCGCTCAGTCGTGTCTGACTCTTTGTGACCCCATGGATTGAAGCGTGCCAGGCCTCCGTGTTCATCACCAATTCCCAGAGTTTATTCAAACTCATGTCCATCGAGTTGGTGATGCCATCCAACCATCTCATCCTCTGTTGTCCCCTTCTCCTCTCGCCTTCAATCTTTCCCAGCATCAGGGTCTTTTCTAATGAGTCAGTACTTCATATCAGGTGGCCAAAGTATTGGAGTTTCAGCTTCAGCATCAGTCCTTCCAATAAATATTCAGGGTTGATTTCTTTTAGGATTGACTGGTTTGATCTCCTTGCAGTCCAAGGGTCTCTCAAGCATCTGAATATATGTAATTGATTATAGAATACATAACTGTGATGTTTTTATATAATAAATATCAAAAAGTAATAATCAAATGATAAAAGCAAATTATAAAAGGTGATAAGTTTTAGAAACTTATTTGTTAAAGAACGATGAGCTACCTGAATTCCATTTCGTTTATGAGGGAGAAGCTGAAGTAAACATAAGGGAAAGTAAAACAGTGAATTCTTCCTTTGTCAAAAAACGTAGGGAAATACAAATTCATTTTTAGAATTAGAAATGTATATTCAAGTCTGTCTCTAGTAAGCTTATTTTAGTTCTTTTTTGTTTGTATTATTGATGTAATAAATGAAAAATTAGTCATTTTGGAAGAATACTAATTATTAATTCAAAGTCTCCCAATATTTAATTACATTGATTTATGTATTCCTTTTTTTGGCTTAGATTAGTCTCATCTTTGCCATGATTTTTATAACATAATTAAATGAAGCATGTGATAAACTAATTTTTATCAGTAATTTATCTATAATGAGTCAACTAGGTTAGCTATGCATGAGTTATAGATAAGGTTTTAATTCATGCACTGACTATTCTCTGCTGAGTACACACTATAAAAGCATAGTTTACATCGTCAAGCACTATTTATGATTTGTTTCTGATCATATACTTGCAGCAGTGTTAAAAATATAGAACCTATTTCTCCTCATTAGGAGAGCTTTGAGGCTCTACTCTGCAAGGTAAAGGAAACACAGAATTGTCTTGAGCATTTCTACAACCTACCTTGTAGTGTTTTTGATATTTATTTTGCTTATAATATAGAATTTTTGGCTAAATTAATGCTTCATATTTACATAATCTGGCTAATTGTATGTCATGTGCACCTTATCTTTTCAAGGTTTTCCACATTTCTAAGAAAGTATAAACAGCTAGGAATAGCAATGGTAATCATCCTATATCACTTTCTTATTTTAAGACAGACTCTATCTATATGATACATATGGAAACAAGCTGCAGCTTAAGCTTGCAAACCAGTAATTTACAAGACTGCAAATGAAGTTTCCAAATGATTGTGAATTCCAACGTATTGTGAATGGTAAATATATTCTATTTAGCCAACATATTATTTGATAAAGCAACAATTGTAAGCATTTAAATTAGGGTAATGTGAATTTATAGCTTTAGAAAATTGTCAGATCTGCCAGGACTGAGACCTCATTCTTGCAAAGGACTGCGGAATATCTGTCTATTTAGATGTGTCCATACAATTTGTTTTCATCATTGTGCAGGCATCCTGGTCCTCATGGACGTTTGTAACTGTTAAACCAGGACAAGAATCTGGATTTTCTGAACACAGTGTCATCACTCTTATCATCACAACAGGCTGCCTCATGTGATGCAGACTGGCCTTGCTTTTAGGAAAAGCTAGGAAGCCCACAAGAAGAATGCTCCGTCTCCAAAGGAGCTTTTGTCATTATTTGCCATTAGAAATATTCTTTTATTCTTCCACTTGTTCATATACCCTTCCTTTTTTTCGGTACTCAAATGAAGCATTTAGTCATACTTTTCGACGTGTCGTATACAAATGTTTTAGCTAGTTCTATCGAAAGGTATTTGAACATGGAACATTACCCATTTGCCAGGGTATGTAAAGACAGGAAACAAGACTGTAGGCATTGCCTTCACCATTGACTTCAAGAACCATGCACTAGAACTTGTCCTTAAGGGAGTCGCTTGATCTAAAACAATTAGACACAGAAGAGTCGGGAGTTTGGTGATCCAACTGTTAGTTTCCAAACCACACTGCCCTTGCTGTAACTGGGGGCCAGGAAACTACCTCCTAAATTGCTCAGTCCAGTAACACTCTAGTTCAGCTACCATCCTTACCATCACAAAGAATATCCCATGGTCAGTATTATTGACCTATAATATTGACCAGTATCCCATGGTCAAAATTACAGGTTAGCAATCTCTAAATTTCACACTATAGATGCCCAATATGATCTGGCTCAAGCAAAACGACATTAAGCATGCAACCTAGCTTCAAACATAAAAAAGTGAGCAAATGGAAACTTTTATTTTGAAAACATTCTTTTCATCAGAAACCTGCCTCCTTTTATATCTAAGTTATATTTTCCTCTACTTTGCTTTTATTCTCAGAGAGCTTTTTGGTAATTGATCAAATAGTCTCTAGAAGCTCTAGCTTGAAAAGCCCATGGGGAAAAGATTTTTCTTTCAAAATATATAGTAAACAAAAGAATTTTAGTCATAGTCACTAGTCATAGTCCTGAAAAGAGTCTGAAATGCAGTACTGGGGCGCAATTTCAAAAATGACAGAATGATCTCTGTTCGTTTCCAAGGCAAGCCATTCAATATCACAATAATTCAAGTCTATGCCCCAACCAGTAATGCTGAAGAAGCTGAAGTTGAACGTTTCTATAAAGACTTACAAGACCTTCTAGAACTAACACCCCAAAAGATGACCTTTTCATTACAGGGCTTGGAATGCAAGAGTAGGAGATCAAGAGATACCTAGACTAACAGGCAAATTTGGCCTTGGAGTACAGAATGAAGCAGGTCATTGGCTAACGAAGTTTTGCCCAAGAGAATGCCCTAGTCCTAGCAAACACCTTAGTCCAATGACACAAGACTCTACACATGGACGTCACCAGATGGTCAACACCAAAATCAGATTGATTAAATTCTTTGCAGCCAAAGATGGAGAAGCCCTACACAGTCAGCAAAAACAAGATGGGGAGATGACTGTGGCTCAGATCATGAATGTGAAGAGTCTACTCATTGGAAAAGACTCTGATGCTGGGAAGGATTAGGGACAGGAGGAGAAGGGGACGACAGAGGATGAGATGGCTGGATGGCATCACAGACTCGATGGATGTGAGTCTGAGTGAACTCTGGGAGTTGGTGATGGACAGGGAGGCCTGGCGTGCTGCGATTTATGGGGTTGCAAAGAGTCGGACATGACTGAGTGACTGAACTGAACTGAACTGAACTGAATTGAAGGAAAACCACTAGACCATTCAGGTATGACCTAAACCAAATCCCTTACAATTATAAAGTGAAAGTGACAAATAGATTCAAGGGATTAGATCAAATAGAGTTTCTGAAGAACTATGGATGAAAGTTTGTGACATTGTACTGAGGCAGTGATCAAGACCATCTCCAAGAAAAATAAATGCAAAAAGTCAAAATGGTTGTTGGAGGAGGCCTTACAAATAGCTGTGAAAGGAAGAGACACTAAAGGCAAAGGAGAAAAGGAAAGATATACCTATTTGTATGCAGAGTTCCAAAGAATAGCAAGGAGAGATAAGAAAGTCTTCCTCAGTGATCAATGCAAAGAATTAGAGGAAAACAGTAGAATGGGACATACTACAGATATCTTCAAGAAAATTAGAGATTCCAAGGGAATATTTCATGCAAAGATGGGCACAATAAAGGACATAAATGACATGGACCTAACAGAAGCAAAAGATATTAAGAAGAGGTGACAAGAATACACAGAACTATTAAAAAAAATCTTCATGACCCAGATAACCACAGTGGTGTGATCATTCACCTAGAGCTAGATATACTGGAATGCGAAGTCAAGTGGGCCTTAGGAAGCATCACTACGAACAAAGCTAGTAGAGGTGATGGAATTCCAGTTGAGCTCTTTCAAATCCTAAAAGATGATGCTGTGAATGAGCTACACTCAAAATCCAGCAAATTTGGAAAGCTCAGTAGTGGTCATAGGACTGGAAAAGGTTGGTTTTCATTCCAATTGCAAAGAAAGGCAATGCCAAAAATGTTTAAGCTACTACACAACTGCACTCATCTCACATACCAGCAAAGTAATTCTCAAAATTCTCCAAGTCAGACTTCAACAGTACGTGAAGTGTGAATTTCCAGGTGTTCATGCTTGATTTAGAAAAGGCAGAGGAACCACAGATCAAGATGCCAACATCCTTGGATCATCGAAAAAGTAAGAGAGTTCCAGAAAAACACCTACTTCTGTTTTATTGACTAAGTCAAAGCTGTTGACTGTGTGGATCACAAAATACTGTGGAAAATTCTTCAAGAGATGAGAAAACCAGACCACCTTACTTCCCTCCTGAGAAATCTGTATGCAGGCCAAAAAGCAATAGTTATGACTGGACATGAAACAACAGACTGGTTCCAAATTGGGAAAGAAGTACGTCAAAGATGTATATTTGTCACCCTGCTCATTTAACTTATATGCAGAATACATTATGTGAAGTGCTGGGCTAGATGAAGCAAAAGCTGGATCAAGATTGCCAGGAGAAATATCAATAGCCTCACATATGCAGATGACACCACACTTATAGCAGAATTTTACATAGATGTAGATTCAGGCAGCAATATAAGATTGTTTTAAATTTAGTTTTCAGTTCACTTGAGTTCAGTTCAGTTCAGTTGCTCAGTCGTGTCCAACTCTTTGAGACCCCATGAATCACAGCACGCCAAGACTCCCTGTCCATCCCAACTCCCAGAGTTCACTCAGACTCGCATTCATTGAGTCAGTGATGCCATCCGACCATCTCATCCTCGGTCGTCCCCTTCTTCTCCTGCCCCCAGTCCCTCCTGGCATCAAAGTCTTTTCCAATGAGTCAACTCTTTGCATCAGGTAGCCAAAGTATTGCAGTTTCAGCTTTAGCATCATTCCTTCCAAAGAAATCCCAGGGTTGACTTCCTTCAGATGGACTGGTTGGATCTCTTTGCAGTCCAAGGGACTCTCAAGAGTCTTCTCCAACACCACAGTTCAAAAGCATCAATTAGATGCTCAGCCTTCTTCACAGTCCAACTCTCACATCCATACATGACCACAGGAAAAACCATAGCCTTGACTAGACGGACCTTAGTTGGCAAAGTAATGTCTCTGCTTTTGAATGTGCTGTCTAGGTTGGTCATAACTTTTCTTCCAAGGAGTAAGCATCTTTTAATTTCATGGCTGCATTCACCATCTGCAGTGATTTTGGAGCCTCAAAAAATAAAGTCTGACACTGTTTCCACTGTTTCCCCATCTATTTCCCATGGAGTGATGGGACCGGATGCCATGATCTTCGTTTTCTGAATGTTGAGCTTTAAGCCAACTTTTTCACTCTCCTCTTTCACTTTCATCAAGAAGCTTTTGAGTTCCTCTTCACTTTCTGCCACAAGGGTGGTGTCATCTGCATATCTGAGGTTTATTATATTTCTTATTTGTGTATTTATTTTTATTCCTTAAAAATGCTCACATGTACGAACAATTTCAGCGAGCTGAATACTGATTTAACATGGTAAAATAAATCTCAAAGCATTATTGCCTCTACTATATAGGATAAGAATGTTGAACATATGCCTTTGTAATGAAAGGATTCAAAACATTTTGGACCATTTGATTCTAAGTCACAAATACATTATACCAATTGCCACTTTCCCAAGAACTTAATTATTCCCTATTAAGTTTTCTTCTTTCTCAAATGCTGGTCAATTTCTCATGGAATTCTCAAATAATTGTGGAGGCTGGGGATTTGCTTTTCTCATGTTAACACGGAGAGGACCATCTGGCTTTGAATTCCACCTTCAAGCCAATAATTTGGGGGCCCCGCCCATGACTGATCACCCTTCACCCCTTCTTTGGGATGGCTGATCTCATCCTGCATGGCTCTTCCCTTCACTCCCCTCTACAGTTCACCCCAAGCTTCCAGGCCCTTCCATGGTGAGCCAGGTGTGGGCTTCACCTTCAAGGATCTCTAGGGGAGTTGGTATTAGCTCATTTGTCTTCCTTGGAGGGGAAGTCCCCTCCCTCACCCCCATGTGAAATTATAAAAAAACATGAAGAAAGAACTGCTAATATTGACTCTAAGTCTATATAAAAGCTCGGTGCTCCAGAAAATCATTTTTGTCCACTTTAAAAAACATCCTCTATTGCATTATTGGGAGGTGGCTCAGAGGTTAAAGTGTCTGCCTCCAATGCGGGAGACCCGGGTTCGATCCCTGGGTCAGGAAGATCCCCTGGAGAAGGAAATGGCAACCCACTCCAGTATTCTTGCTTGGAGAATCCCATGGACTGAGAAGCCTGGTGGGCTGCAGTCTACGGGGTCACAAAGAGTCGGACACGACTGAGTGACTTTACTTACTTACTTACTGCATTATCTTCAATATATAACCCTTCTATAGAACTGCTAGATTATTCTTCAATTGATTGAGTTCCTTAATGATAAATATAGGACTTTCCTGAAATTTAGCCTACAGTTATACAAGTATATGTTTTATCATATACTGTATTCTGAGCAAACAACATTTAGCTACCCTTCAGGCATTTTCAAGGCTCATTTTGCAAACCTATGATAATACTAGTGTGTAAAGAATCTAAATCTGAAGCTTCAATACACCTGTTATTGAAAACCTAATTCATATATCTACCTATAATTTGTTGGCATGATTAAACAAATGACTAGGCAATGAAATCTGCAGAAAAGAATTGATATAAATAGTTTCTTTTGCTGAACAATCATTTCAAAAGTCAATTTCTGTCTAAAGACATCTCCACAATTTGAGTTAGAGAAACCACAACACAATAGGTTGAGTCCTGACTCTTATACAGCAACACGTTTGTGAAAAGTTTGAGGATTCACAATAATTTGCATCAGCTGTAAAGGGACAGTTTTTAGGGGTTTGCAATTAAACATATCCACAGGGATGTATTTGTGGACATTTCTCTCTCTTAGGAAACCAAGCTTGTTTTGAGATTGTGATCCTTGTGCTCTGTCATTGATGTTTTAGATTTGTAAACTCAAATCTTGTAAGATTTTGATGGCTGCTAATCATAGCTAGAGCAGCCACCCAAAGATGCATTTGCCCTTAAAAGACTTTCTGTATCTGAACCTAACCTTGAATTGAAATAGCAGAGAAGTGGACCTAGACTTATTTCCCAAGATGGCAGAAATGTTACCCTTAGTAACCAGGGGATCCCAAGAAAGACAACTGGAAAGTCACGCAGTTCTGACTCTCAGGGCATGTGTGATATTAGGTGACCGTGATGCTGTCCTTAACACAACGTTTGCGGAAGGGACTAGGCTTTTTCTCTGGTATTCTTTCCCATGTAATTGTTCTTAGCTTACACTTTCAGGCTAATAGAATACGCTTTCTGACATTGAGACGTTACTCCTCCCGCCATCTCTACTAGCTTCTGGAATCTTTCTCCCCAAAGCTGAAAGAAACTCACCTAGCTTGAACTGCACCTTCTTAGCGCTGGTATTAATGACTAGAGACCACGGGCTCTCTACTTTCAAGACACAGAGCTTCTAAACCGCAAGCTACCTTAATGCTGAAGGTGCTTTCAATTTCAAAATCTATATATGTTCCAAAATGTGCCATAGCTCGGTCATCTGTCAGCAGAACTACGAGTGGCCAAAGATATGACTTTTTACTTCTCACACATATCAAGCACAGACTCTTTCTCACAAGGTAAAATTAATTCTTGAATTTATGGAATGTTCCCAATCAAGAAACTGATTGAAAGAAGGGAGTTTCAGACAAGGATGAAAGAAAGCTCCAAGACCTGGAAAGCTATTTGTGATTATATTCAAAGAGATAATAAGTTGATATAATGTAAAAATATACTTCATTCTGTGTCTTAAAAATAGAAAATACTCTGTGAATGATAGTTTTGTTATATTATTACTTATACACATTATTAAGCTCTCATACCCTAAAATGACTCCAAACAGTGTTTGAACCTATATTTCGTTGTTTCATTTGCATAGTAAGTTACCAATTACAAATTAGCCTTTATGAGATTATCCACTTGAATTCTTATAGTCTTGAAAATGTTACTTGTAAATTATAAAACTAATAAAATTTTTATGTTCAAAATGAAGCAGATTACACTTTGGTGAAAATAATTTTTAAACAGCTGAAAAACACTGACTGATTTTCAAAGTAAATTATCTACTGTAATTACATAAGTAAGCAAATGTTTTAGGTCCCTAACCTTGTATTATGTCATTAAATGTCCATATTCCACATAATTTCATTCTATTATTTAATTCCTCTTTGAGTATATATGTGTTTAATCATGTTCTTACCTATGATAAGTAGAGATCACATATCATAAAATCTCAGTGCCTGAAGTTTTAGAATGCTCAGCAGGACCCTACAATCTAGATTAGATAAAACAATAAATTTATCCAAAAAATCTCCAGGGAAGTTTTTTACTACACTTTTGTTTGAGTAACTCCCAACCCTGTGTGATCTCTAATAGTTCTGTGTACAGGACTCTTTTGTGGAGTTCATCATATACACATGTGCAGCTTAGCATTCAGCCGAAGATTTAAGAGCTTTTCTGCAGATCTTAGATTGTCTGTGGAGTTCCCACCTCTCCAGTTCCTGTCTCTTATACACATCTCAACAACCTCTCTGATGGAGAAGAACACTCAGGAACATAATCAAAATGACCCACGTTAAGGAAAATCACTGTCACTTCTTTCAACTGATAAATGTCATCTCTGACTCAGATTCCAGATTCCAAGGAGAGCCCTTTTCCCTCACTCTGGTGGCGAGTGAGTATAAAAAGTTCTCTAATTCCCCTCAGCCTTCTTGCAATAACTCTGACGTACATCAGTGGCACCAAACTTGACCATGTGCAGAAAGCCAATATCCTGGCACAGAGCTGTGGTGAAGGAAAAGTCTAACGTTTATTTTAAGACCGAGCAAGGGAATGTTATGTAAAAGAACTCATAGACACGTGTTGTAAAATTTTTTCAGGATGGAGGCTAAGTTAATTACAGCTTAGTGAAATGTATAAAAATTGTGGTAACTACATTTTATACACTACTTAATGTATTCCAGGCAGGCACACTATAAGTCATTTAAACTGTATCATATTGTTTGACCATGATTTAGACAATGTTAGCTATCATATAGTATTATTTATATTTTCTAGATTAAACAAACCAAGAACTTACAAAATTGAAATAAAAAAAAATCCTCAAGATCAAATACATGGTTTTTAAATGGTGGATATGATAATTAAAAATTAAAAAAGCAGGTATCAGTGGCATTCCAATTTCAGATTTTAACTATGATCCCACACTGGTTTAAAAGATTATGGCTAAATATGTGTTATTAAAAGGCTATTTATAAGTAATCATTGAATTTTTTTCTTTTTTAGAAACTATTCCTAAAGGTCCTGTGATATAGTAACCTGCAGAGTGGTTACACCACCAACATACACACTCTTAATTTGTGAATTCATTGACTTGTCAGGTTTATCTTTTCTCAGAGCAGTTCAGTCTTTTATTGTCAAACTTTCTAACAAGATCAACCTCATGAAAGCAACACGACAGTTTGACAGGCATCTGTTTACTTTTCAGCTTGTTTCCTTGTTCTGATTCATTGGTCTGAAGAATTCTGGACTGAAGAAGCAAAGGGGGCAAATGTGAACAGCACACTAAACTCTCCATCTCATCAGAACCCTTTTTATTTTATCCTTTTAGTGTCATTTTCAGGATATAAATTAACCTAGTCCAGAGGTATTGCCTTTTAAGGATCACAGTGGGGGAGAGTGATTGTGACGAAACGTTGAATACACCCAAGAATACACGAGCAATCAATGAGTTATCGTCTTTGCACAATATTATCTCATTCATTAAGCCAAAGAAGTAGAACACACACACATGAGCTGGGGGAGGACAGAGAGCAGTGTAGACTACAAAAAATTATGTACAAATAAAAATAATAAGTTTTATAAATTAGGAGTTTCTGAGAAGTAGTGTCATCTTTTCTAACATCACTGTTTTATATATTCCCAAGAGTAGTACATTTTGATTAAAAGGATTAAAATAATTTAATTTAATGGTAAATATCTTTCATTCAATTCTTATGGGGAAATATAATGTCAATAGTGATTTGTATCATGAAGTCTTATATAAAGAACATTAGCGAGATGTCTCAGATTTAGAGCCCACCCACCATCACCTGCATTTTTTCAATAGGGTCTGTGTCATTAAAGCTGATACTTAGAAAGAGTAATAACAATTGCTTTTACCCTACTATATTTAAAGATATTAAAATTTTTCCATGTTTAACCTAGAAAAAGTTTTAAGCATAAAAGTGAGGTCCTATGAGATGAGATGATCTGTGTAAGCTCACTGGGGCAATGCATCTTCTTAAAAATCAGGTCTTGAAGCTCCTATGTTAGCCTTTCTCAAATGGTAACCCATAGGTACTGTCATGCCAAATACGCTAAGAAGAAAGGGTTTCATGGAAATATGAATAAGAGCAAGTATTTCAATTCACAGCTTTCATGTGAAATTCCCAAACCCTGTTTGTATGTATATTATGTGTGTGTGTGTGTGTGTGTGTGTGTGTTGTGTATCAGTTCAGTTCAGTTCAGTTCAATCACTCAGTCATGTCCAACTCTTTGCAACCCCATGAACTGCAGTATGCCAAGCCTCCCTGCCCATCATCAGCTCCCAGAGTCCACCCAAACCCATGTCCATTGTGTCAGTGATGCCATACAACTATCTCATCCTCTGTCATCCCCATCTCCTCCTGCCCCTAATCCTTCCCAGCATCACAGTCTTCTCCAGTGAGTCAGCTCTCTGTATCAGGTGGCCAAAGTACTGGAGTTTCAGCTTCAACATCAGTCCTTCCAATGAACACCCAGGACTGGTCTCCTTTAGGATGGACTGGTTGGATCTCCTTGCAGTCCAAGGGACTCTCAAGTGTGTGTGTGTATGTGTATATATATATACATATGTCCATATAAACTATCTAGATGATATATATATATATATATCATATGGTATATTGATGTAAATCAATATATATCATGTATATCATAAAATATATATCGATACATGTCACATATCTATATTTTTATATATATTAACTATCTATACACACACACACACACTATCTAGATGAACTATTTTAAGTGGTAGATATTCCCAGAGGACAAATATCCAAAATATGAAAACATAACAATAAAAGTCTCCCTTATACTTTAACCTCTCTATCTGTTCAGTTACTGACTTTCCTACGTTAAAACACAGATACTACTGTTGTTTGTATCTTCAAATGTATGAGAGTATCTTCATAGTGCCTCCTAAATTTAAAATTTTCTAATTCTATTATTTTTTAAAAGAAATATATCTCAGCAATCTTTCAATGTGCGTTCCTTATTGGTTTTAAATTTAAGAAACTTAAATTTAGGTATTCTCCCAAAATGCCTATTTATAAAGCAAACACAGATCATTTTATAATAACCCTTTTAGACATTTGGTGGCACACAAATTCAGAGGTGTGCTTTTTCTTTCTTCACTGAACAATATATATGATAGATTATTCCATACCAGTACACAGAGAGCTTCCTTATCATTTTATGTTATGTTTTCTATCATGGAAGTGGTGGACATTTGTGTTCTTTATAATCTTTTGTTAACAGACCATGAACCATAAATAACTGTACACTTCACCATTTGGTATATGTGTGCATATGTCTAGAAGTAGAATGCCTGGGTTAAATGTATACGCATCTGTGATTAAAACTGTACTAAAAATGTATAAGAGTATCTTCATAATGTCTCCTAAATTTAAATTTTTCTAATCCTGTTATTTTTTTAAAAAGAAACATATCTCAGCACTCTTTCAATGTGCTTTCCTTATTGGCTTTAAATTTAAGAAACTTGCCATGTTTTTAAGAATAATTTTTTCTTTCCAGTTCTGTGAGCTTCCTAGTTAGGGGTTGCACTTATTTTCCATTGATTTATTAATCATTTTATTATAAATTTGTAGGAGCTCTTTCCATATTTGAGAGAATAACATTTTATGTTTAGTAATATTTGAAACACCTTTTTCAGTGTGTCACTGTGTTTTGAATTTACTTACACATTTTTTGTTTTACAAACTTGGTCTGTGTAGTCACACTTACCATTTTTTAATGGATGCTAGATTTGGAAACATAACTATAAAAGGAATTCTTATTAACCCTTAGATCCATTTGAAACTTGCCCTGGCCTATGATGTGATCCATTTATTAATCTTTAGTTTTTACCCAGATGTCTATCCATTTGTCAGAGCAAAATAATAATAAAAAAAAAAGTTCATCGTTTTCTGCTGGTTAGAGATGCCGTGTTAATCATGAGCTAAGCTATCTTGCATGTCGGGGTTTACTCGTGGTCCTTATTTTGTTTCACTAGACTCTCTGTCAGCTTATGGACCCGTATACACTTATTTAATTACTACAAATTCAAACAAAATATTGATGAAAGCAACCAAGGGAGACACAAATAAAGGAAAAGATACTCTGCACTCACAGACTGGAAAAATTAACACTCTTAAAGTGATCATACTACCCAAAGTAATCCAAAGATTACAGGCAATCCTTGACAAAATGCCTATGCCATTTTTAACAAAACTAGAAAAAGCAAGCCTAAAATTCATATGGAAACATAAAAGAACACAAATAACCAAACAAAACTTGAGGTGTTGCCTGATTTCAAAAAATACTACAAAGCAATAGCAGACAAAACACCGTGGTACTGGCATAAAAAGAGACACATAGACCAAAGGAACAGAATAAAGAGACCCGGAATATAGATACATGTTTCCAATTGATCTTTGACAAAGTTGCTGCAAGTACAAAATGGGGAAAGGACAGTGTCTTCAGTAAATGATACTAGGATAACTCGGGAGTGCTTCCTAAGTTGCTTCGGTCACGTTCAGCTCTTTGCGCCCCTATGGAGTGTAGTCCATCAGACTCCTCTGTCCATGGGATTCTCCAGGCAAGAATACTGGAGTGGACTGACATGCCCTCACCCAGGGGATCTTCCCCACTCAGGGGTGAAATGCTTGTCTCTTAAATTCCCTGCACTGGCAGGTGGGTTCTTTACCACTAGCACCACTTGGGAAGCCCAGAATAATTGATATCTATAGGCAAAAGAAAGGAATTGGCCCCTTTCTCACATCCATGAAGGTTCCTCAAAAACTAAAAAATAAACTACCATATGATCCAGTAATCCTGCCCTAAGTATATATCCAAAAGAAGTGAAATTAGTAACTCAAAGAGATCTTGGAATCACCATGTTCATATCACCATTATTCACAGTAACCAAAATGCAGAGTTGGCCCAGCTGTCCGTTGCCAAATGAACGGACTGAAAAAATAAAAAAGTGGCATATACATGCAATGGAAGACTATCCAGTGATAAGGAAAGGAAGTCCTGTAATTTGGGGCAGCATGGACGAACTTGGGAAATATTACGCTGAATGAAACAAACCAGGGATTGAAAGCCAAATCACGCATGATCCCACTTACACGTGGAATCTAAAATCGTCAAAACCATTAGAGCAGAATGTGGAATGGCGGTTGCTGGGGGCTGGAGGAAATGAGGAAATGCTGGTCAAAGGAGAAGAGTTTGAGATGTCTGGAATGAATAAATTTGGGGACTCTAATGTACACCATGGTAACCATAGTTACTAATATAGCACTGGAAACTTGCTAAGACACCAGATACTGTGTTCTCACTATAAACACAAACCGGAAAAAAAAAAAAAAACACTAAGTGAGATGATGGATGTGTTAATTTGTTAATTAACTTGACTGTGGCAATTACATTAAGATGTACACACACATCAAAACATCAAGTTGTACATTGTAAATTCGTGTAAATTTTACTTGTCAATTTTAGCTCAGCGAAGTAGGAAAAATTTAATTTATAATGTTTTTAACCTGAACTAAGTGTGGTTCTAGACACTGCTTTCTTTTCCAGAATTTTTCTCACTATTCTCTTTTAGTTGTTTTTTCCTGTAAATTTTAGAATTAATTTGTTTATTAAAAAAAAAAAACACGCGTGCTAGTATTGGTATTTTCATTGCCATCATAGTAAATTTAGGAATAAACTTTAAAAATGATATTATTTTAAATGTATCTTATTGATTTAATTGTTCTATTAATAAATGTTAACTCTTTCCTTCTGTTTAAGACTTCTGAGTTGGTACTGATTGTTTAAAAGTTACTTTCTCTAAGTTTTGCACATTTCATACTGTGCACATTTTAGAACTATCTATCATGCTGGCATTTTGAACTGGTTAATATATTCCAGTGTTTTATGCATGAAAAATTTGCATATATTGATTTTGCACATCAGTGTGTCATAATATTCATGTATACGTATATTCACTTTTTTAGCTAATTATCTTCCATTTCCCACATATACTATTGTATCATCTTCAAGTGTACAGAAATTTATTATCTAATTTTTTATTCTAGGTTTTTAAAAATTTTGTTGACTATTATCAAAGTAAAATAATAATACTAATATGAGTAGATATTTGTCCTTCACTTTTTACATTAATAGAATTGCCTCTAAATGTTTCCCCACCAAAGTACCATGGTGGTTTTTGAGCTGAGACAGATATATTTTGTAACGTGAAACTATACCTACAGATTCATGTTTCATTTATTTTTTTTAATCCAAAATGTTAAATTTATAGTTCCTATATAGGTATGAAACAACAGTTAGAATCAGACATGGAACAACAGAATGGTTCAAAATTGGACAGGAGTACACCAAGGCTGTATATCGTCATCCTGCTTATTTAACTTCTATGCAGAGTACATCATGCAAAATGCCAGGCTGGATGAGCACAGGCTGGAATCAAGATTGCCAGGAGAAATATCAATAACCTCAGATGCAGATGACACCACCCTTATGGCAGAAAGCAAAGAGGAGCTAAGAGTCTCTTGACGAAGGCGAAAGAAGAGAGTGGAAAAGTTGGCTTAAAACTCAACATTCAAAACACTAAGATCATGGCATCTGGTCCTATCACTTCATGACAAATAGATGGGAAAAAGTGGAAACAGTGACAGACTATTTTCTTGGGATTCAAAATCAATTGCCAACTGCAACTTAATTGGCAAGCAAAATGTTTTAACTTCCCAAACAAATTCAAATCTTTTTGGAAGGATGAAATGTATCTTTCCAAGTGCCATTATGAGATTACTCATGAGAATTCACCCCTTTGTACATACACTATAACTTAATTACTAAGGAAGAAAATGATGGAAACAAAATGCATTCACTTATTCATCATGACAGACAACAAAGGAAGAGAGAGCCTAATAGCTGAAGGATAACATGAAAAGTGATGCGTATTGAGTGCAGCACTTTCACAGCATCATATTTCAGGATTTGAAATAGTTCAACTGGAATTCCATCACCTCTACTAGCTTTGTTCATAGTGATGCTTTCTAAGGCCAACTTGATGAAAGTGAAATAGGAGAGTGAAAAAGTTGGCTTAAAGCTCAGCTTTCAGAGAACAAGATCATGGCATCTGGTCCCATCACTTCATGGTGAATAACAGTGGAAACAGTGTCAGACTTTATCTTTTGGGGCTCCAAAATCATTGCAGATGGTGATTGCAGCCATGAAATTAAAAGATGCTTACTCCTTGGAAAGAAAGTTATGACCAACCTAGATAGCATATTCAAAAGCAGAGACATTACTTTACCAACAAAGGTCCATCTAGTCAAGGCTATGGTTTTTCATGTGGTCATGTATGGATGTGAGAGATGGACTGTGAAGAAGGCTGAATGCTGAAGAATTGATGCTTTTGGACTGTGGTGTTGGAGAAGATTCTTGAGAGTCCCTTGGACTGCAAGGAGATCCAACCAGTCCATTCTAAAGGAGATCAGCCCTGGGATTTCTTTGGAAGGAATGATGCTAAAGCTGAAACTCCAGTACTTTGGCCACCTCATGAGAAGAGTTGACTCATTGGAAAAGACTCTGATGCTGAGAGGGATTGGGGGCAAGAGGAGAAGGGGATGACAGAGGATGAGATGGCTGGATGGCATCACCAACTTGATGGATGTGAGTTTGAGTGGACTCTGGGAGTTGATGATGGACAGGGAGGCCTGGCATGCTGCAGTTCATGGGGTCGCCAAGAGTCGGACACGACTGAATGACTGGACTACACTAAACATGAGAAACACAGCTCTTAAATTCATCACTGTAAGTAAACACTGAGTTTATCAAGTTTTCTAACTAATGAGTTGAAAGCTAACTTATCACTCAAAAAATTAATTTATTTTTCTTCAAGTTTTAACCAGTCAGAGCACATAATGAATAAAATACATCTCACTTGTTTAAGAACAAAGTGAATTTTTAACTAACTTCCTCTTGAAAAATACAGAGTGTGTCACAAGCTAGCTAGCTGCATTAACAGAGCATTTGGATCAGACCTCCTTCTATGGACTGGCCAATAAATGATTATATTTCTGGAGACCCACTTCAGAGGGCTGATATGGGATTTTCTTAAGAACAGACCAAAATGAGAGAAGAAGCTAATCATACTCCATTTATCAGCCTTTAGTCTTCCTGACTATGGAGAAAATGTAGGACTTCAATTTCAAATGTGTTCAGATACTTTATTATTGCTCATATTTACATTTGATCTTAGCCAAAAGTTTGATAAGTGATTTATTACTCACATCTAACAGCTATAATTTCTGGATTAGCACCCTGCTTCATCCAAGTATGATTATAAATTTTGAAACTTTACAAATTTAATTCAAATTTGGGAAGAACATGTCTTAATGAGCAAATGTAAAGGAAATGTGAGATTCAAAATATTAAAAGAGACAATGGGCTCTTTATGCCTATGGACCTTAAGTATTTGATTTTTTTGGTTACAAAGTTTGACATCTTGCACAATTTTGTCTTTTTTTTTAGGAGTTGGATGTTTAAAAAAGAAAAACAGACACAAAAATACACTGTTTCATACATATGTGTATGCGTGTTGTTTTTAATCACTAAGTCGTGTCCAACTCTTTGAGAACCCATGAACTATAGCCCATTAGGCTTCTCTGTCCGTGAGATTTTCCAGGCAAGAATACTGGAGTGAGTTGCCCTTTCCTTCTTCAGAGGATCTTCCTGACCTAGGAATCGAATGTATGTCTCTTGGACTGGCACACAGATTCTTTAATACTAAACTATCAGGGAAGCCCAAGTGTATGTATGTGAAAGTGAACTCGCTCAGTCGTGTCTGACTCTTTGCAACCCTGTGGACTGTAGCCTACAAGGCTCCTCCATCCATGGGATTCTCCAGGCAAGAATACTGGAGTGGGTTGCCATTTCCTTCTCCAGGGGATCTTCCCGACCCAGGGATCGAACCCGGGTCTCCCACATTGGAGGCAGACGCTTTAACCTCTGAGCCACCAGGGAAGCCCCACTTGTACAAGAATTCATTGCATTAAATTAGAATACAGCACTGGGGGGAGAAGCGAAAGATGATGGAGCAGGACATGAGCACACCTCTTCTTATAGAAACACCTAACCACTGGAAAAACTCACTGACCAAAACTGCTGGAAGCAACAAAAAAATAAAATAAATAAAACAGAATCCCTAAATCCAAATACAAAAGAGAAGCCACAGCAAAGTGGTAGGAGGGAGCAATCTCAATAAAAATCAGATTCTATAACCCTTGTATATTTTGGAGATTAATTCTTGCAGCTGGTGCAGCTCAATACCAGAAAAATAAATAACCCAATCAAAAAATGGGCCAAAGAACTAAATGGACATTTCTCCAAAGAAGACATACAGATGCCTAACAAACACATAAAAAGATGCTCAACATCACTCATTATCAGAGAAATGCAAATCAAAACCACAATGAGGGACCATCTCATTCCAGTCAGAATGGCTGCCATCGAAAAGTCTACAAACAATAAATGCTGGAGAGGGTGCAGAGGAAAGGGAACCCTCTTACACAGTTGGGGGGAATGCAAACTAGTACAGCCACTATGGAGAACAGTGTGGAGACTCCTTAGGAAACTGCAAACAGAACTGCCATACGACCCAGCAACCCCAGTGCTGGGCATACACACTGAGAAATCCAGAAGTAAAAGAGACACCTGTACCCCAGTGTTCATCACAGCACTGTTTACAATAGCTGGGACATGGAAGCAACCTAGATGTCCATTGGCAGATGAATGGATAAGAAAGCTGTGGTACATAAACACAATGGAATATTACTCAGCTATTAAAAAAAACACAACTTGAGTTATTTCTAATGAGGTGGGTGAAATTGGAGCCTATTATACAGAGTGAAGTAAGCCAGAAAGAAAAACACCAATATGTATACTAACACATATATATGGAATTTAGAAAGATGGTAGCAATAACCCTGTATACGAGAGAGCAAAAGAGACACAGATGTATAGAACAGTCTTCTGACTCTGTGGGAGAGAGAGAGGGTGGGATGACTTGGGAGAATAACACTGAAACATGAATATTTTCATATGTGAAACAGATCGCCAGTCCAGGTTTGATGCGTGAGATAGGGTGCTCAGGGAAGGTGCACTGGGATGACTCAGAGAGAAGGGGGGTCAGGATGGGAAACACATGTACACCCATGTCAATGTATGGCAAAACCAGTACAATATTATAAAGTAATTAGCCTCCAATTAAAATAAATTAATTAATTTAAAGAAAGTCAAATCCCATACCTACCAGGTGGGTGACCCACAAACTGGAACATGATTATACTAGAGACGTTCTCTCACAGGAGTGAAAATTTTGAGCTAAATCAGGCTTCCCAACCTGGAGGTCTGGCAATGAGAGCTTGTGGGTGGGACGCGGGGCTGCGTTTATCAAGCAGCTGTTTATTATGGAAGACGTGAAGCAGCCTGTTTTGGGATGGGTGGAAATATCTTCCTGCCCTGTGGTTTGTTTGGCTTGAGGCATCCCTGTACCACAGGGATGTTGGGTGGGGCTATTGGGTGGGTCCAGGCCTTGGTGAAAAAATGGCAGCCTCCAAGCTTATGCCGATGAGTGCTCACCAGAACTGCTGCCTTCAGTGTCCTTCTTTGTCCCCAGGGTGAGCTACATCTGCCTCCCCATCTTCACAGGAGACATTCTAATACTTAGCAGGTAAGTTGGACTCAGTAGCTTGTGAGGTTACCACTTTTTTCCCTGGGCCCTGCTGAGCACAAGACCCTGAGAGCATACCCACAAAGTGGAGTTTCAGCTTGCTCCAGCCCTGTGTATAGCCTGCAGTGAAACCCTGCTAGCCTTCAAAGCCAGATTCTGTGGGACCTCCTCTCTAGCAACAATGAAAAGGTGAAACCATTTCCTCTAAGATCAGGAACAGACAAGAATGTCGACTCTGGACACTTTCATTCAACATAGTTCTAGAAGTCCTAGACACAGCAATCAGAGAAGAAAAAGGAATAAAAGCAATCCAAATGGAAAAGAAAAATAAAATTGTCAATAGTTTGCAGATGATGTGATAAAATACATTGAAAATTCTAAAGGGCTACCATAAAATTACTAGAGCTTCTCAATGAATTTGATAAAGTTGCAGGACACAAAATAAATACACAGAAATTTTTTTGTATTCCTCTATGCTATAAACTAACAACTGAAAACTATAAAGAGAAGTTTAAAAAATAATCCCATTTACCATCGAACCAAAAAGAATAAAATAGCTAGGAAACAACTTACTTAAGGAAGCAAAAGACCTGTAGTCTGAAAACTATAAGACTTCAATTAAGAAGAAATTGAACATAACACAAGCAGTTGGAAAAACACACTATGACCTACAACTGGAAGAATATATATTGTCAAAATGACTACACTACAGGTTCAATGCAATCAAATTATTAATGGCATTTTTCACAGAACTGGAAGGAAATACTCTTAAAATTTTCACAGACACAAAAGACTCCAAATAGCAAAAGCAATCTCAAGAAAGAAAAATGGACCTGGAGGAATCTGGCTCTCTGACTTCAGCCTATAGTATAAAGCTACAGTAAAACAATATGGTACTGTCCTCAAAATAGAAATATAGATCAAAGGAAAGTCTGGAGATAAACCCACACACCTATGGTCAACTATTCTCTGACAAAGGTGCCAAATATATATATATATACAATGGGGAAAAGATAGACTCTTCAATAAGTGGTGCTGAAAACACTAGACAGCTACATGTAAAAAATGAAATTAGAAAATCCCCTAACGTCATACACAAAAACTTGAAATAGATTAAAGACTGAAATATAAGACCAGATGTTATACAACTCTTAGAAGAAAACATAGGCAGAACACTCTTTGACATAATTTGCATCAATATCTTTTTTGATCCTCCTCCTAAAGTAATGGAAATGAAAAAGAAGTGGAGCCTAATTAAACTCAGAAACTTTTGCACAGCAAAGGAAACCATAAATAAAATTAAAAGACAGCCCTCAGAATGGAAGAAAATATTTGCAAACTATGTGCTAAACATAATTTGTCTCCAAAAATTTACAAACAGTTCACAAGGCTCAAAAAAATAAAAAAGCACAATCATAAAATAGACAGAACACTTAAGTAGACATTTCTCCAAAGAAGGCATAAAAATGGCCAAGAGCCACGTGAAAAGATGCTGAACATCACTATCAGAGAAATGCAGATCAAAACCACAGAGAGGAATCAACATACACCAGTAAGAATGGCCATCATCAAAGTCTACAAACAGTCAATGCTGGAGAGCGTGCTGAGGGAAGAGCTCTCTCCTACACTGTTGGTGGGAATGCAAACTGGTACAGCCACTGCAGAGAACAGTGCGGCGGGTCCTTAAAAATCTAAAAACAGACTACCATATAATCCAGCAGCTCCATTCCTGTGCATATATCCCAAGAAAACCATGGTTCAAAAAGACAGGCGCAGTTCAGTGTTCCTTGCAGTGCTTTTTACGATAACCAAGACATGGATGCAACCTCCATCAGCAGGTGAATGGATAAGCAGATGTGGTACATATATGCAATGGAGCATTATTCAGCCTTTCAGTGAAATAATGCCACTTGCAGCAATACCGATGGACCTGTAGATTATCATACTAACTGAAGTAAGTCAAAGACAAGTATAGACAATACTTTCTGTGGAACATAAAAATAAAGATATAGAGAAACTTATTTGCAAACCAGAAACAGACTCAGAAAAGGAATAGTTTGGGAGTTTGGCATTGACATGTACAGTGCAGGGAACTCTGCTATGAACTCTATAATAACCTTAATGGGAACAGAGTTTGAAAAATAATATATACATGTATATGTGTAACTGAATCACCCTGCTGTATACCTGAAAGTAACATGACAATATTCATCAAATATGCTGTAATATAAAATAAAAGTTAAAGAAAACCTATAGCACTCTGAATTTTCTATTTAGAGCTGCAGTTCCATCCAAGATTTATGCTAACTATATTGTCAAAATGACTACACTACAGGTTCAATGCAATCAAATTATTAATGGCATTTTTCACAGAACTGGAAGGAAATACTCTTAAAATTTTCACAGACACAAAAGACTCCAAATAGCAAAAGCAATCTCAAGAAAGAAAAATGGACCTGGAGGAATCTGGCTCTCTGACTTCAGCCTATAGTATAAAGCTACAGTAAAACAATATGGTACTGTCCTCAAAATAGAAATATAGATCAAAGGAAAGTCTGGAGATAAACCCACACACCTATGGTCAACTATTCTCTGACAAAGGTGCCAAATATATATATATATACAATGGGGAAAAGATAGACTCTTCAATAAGTGGTGCTGAAAACACTAGACAGCTACATGTAAAAAATGAAATTAGAAAATCCCCTAACGTCATACACAAAAACTTGAAATAGATTAAAGACTGAAATATAAGACCAGATGTTATACAACTCTTAGAAGAAAACATAGGCAGAACACTCTTTGACATAATTTGCATCAATATCTTTTTTGATCCTCCTCCTAAAGTAATGGAAATGAAAAAGAAGTGGAGCCTAATTAAACTCAGAAACTTTTGCACAGCAAAGGAAACCATAAATAAAATTAAAAGACAGCCCTCAGAATGGAAGAAAATATTTGCAAACTATGTGCCTAAACATAATTTGTCTCCAAAAATTTACAAACAGTTCACAAGGCTCAAAAAAATAAAAAAGCACAATCATAAAATAGACAGAACACTTAAGTAGACATTTCTCCAAAGAAGGCATAAAAATGGCCAAGAGCCACGTGAAAAGATGCTGAACATCACTATCAGAGAAATGCAGATCAAAACCACAGAGAGGAATCAACATACACCAGTAAGAATGGCCATCATCAAAGTCTACAAACAGTCAATGCTGGAGAGCGTGCTGAGGGAAGAGCTCTCTCCTACACTGTTGGTGGGAATGCAAACTGGTACAGCCACTGCAGAGAACAGTGCGGCGGGTCCTTAAAAATCTAAAAACAGACTACCATATAATCCAGCAGCTCCATTCCTGTGCATATATCCCAAGAAAACCATGGTTCAAAAAGACAGGCGCAGTTCAGTGTTCCTTGCAGTGCTTTTTACGATAACCAAGACATGGATGCAACCTCCATCAGCAGGTGAATGGATAAGCAGATGTGGTACATATATGCAATGGAGCATTATTCAGCCTTTCAGTGAAATAATGCCACTTGCAGCAATACCGATGGACCTGTAGATTATCATACTAACTGAAGTAAGTCAAAGACAAGTATAGACAATACTTTCTGTGGAACATAAAAATAAAGATATAGAGAAACTTATTTGCAAACCAGAAACAGACTCAGAAAAGGAATAGTTTGGGAGTTTGGCATTGACATGTACAGTGCAGGGAACTCTGCTATGAACTCTATAATAACCTTAATGGGAACAGAGTTTGAAAAATAATATATACATGTATATGTGTAACTGAATCACCCTGCTGTATACCTGAAAGTAACATGACAATATTCATCAAATATGCTGTAATATAAAATAAAAGTTAAAGAAAACCTATAGCACTCTGAATTTTCTATTTAGAGCTGCAGTTCCATCCAAGATTTATGCTAACTACATTTTTTTCCATATAAAAATAAAATTTATGAAAAGAAAAAAAATGTTGGCCAGGGATTTAAAAAAAAACACTAAAGCTCTTCAAAATAAGCATATTTAATTTCAGTTCAGTTTAGTTCATTTCAGTTCAATCGCTCAGTCATGTCCGACTCTTTGTGACCCCATGAACCATAGCATGCCAGGCCTCCCTGTCCATCACCAACTCCCAGAGTCCACCCAAACCCATGTCCATTGAGTCGGTGATGCCATCCAACCATCTCATCCTCGGTCATCCCCTTCTCCTCCTGCCCCCAATCCCTCCCAGCATCAGAATCTTTTCCAGTGAGTCAACTCTTTGCATGAGGTGGCCAAAGTATTGCAGTTTCACCTTCAACATCACTCCTTCCAATGAACACCCAGGACTGATTTCCTTTAGGATGGACTTGTTGGATCTATTGCAGTCCAAGGGACTGAGTCTTCTCCAACACCACAGTTCAAAAGCATCAATTCTTCAGTGCTCAGCTTTCTTTATAGGCCAACTCTCACATCCATACATGACCACTGGGAAAATCATAGCCTTGACTAGACTGACTTTGTTGGCAAAGTAATGTCTCTGTTTTTTAATATGCTGTCTAGGTTGGTCATAACTTTCCTTTACATTTGAAAAATCAAAAAGCAAATGTTATCCCTCTGTACTGATAGGTGCCCAGGAATGTGCTCTTCTACACGACATACACACATATGTCTTATGTGTGTATGAAGCAAAGATTTTCAAACAAATCTAGACTCTTTGTCTTTATACGTAACATTTAATTTTGCCTTTTAGGTTTTCAAGGCAGTTCATCTATAAGCAATTTATCCTAATATTCTTTAAGACAGAAATCCCCAAATTTCCCAAGTACTGGAAAATGCTACTGAACAGTGAATTCTTACCCTGGCAATAGATTGCTTTCTTGGGCATGGTGTAGGAAATACTAATTTGGAAGCTAAAAGTGATCATTTATACTCTACCCAGACAATTTCCTCAGATACAAATCTTTATCAAGGAAAGGATGGGAATAACTGTAGACTAAAGACATGATGCTTACAAACAAGAATAAGCTTTATTCATTTGTACATAAAAGCATGCTTTGGTAATAAGGAATAAACATCTCTTTTCTGTGTTATGAAGCTGTTTTTGGCCAAATGTCCAAGAATGAGAAGCACATCTAACTCATGTTTCTCTCAAGGAGAACAGTGATCACTGGAGGTTGGAGCAGTGACTGAGAAGAAATAAATCCATTTGAGGGGGATGAGAGGCACTGGGATAACTCTACCGGTATGTCTACAATGTCCAAACACTTATATTTTAGCAGGAAAACTGATACCAATAAAATACTATTGTTACAAGTCATGGCTGAACTCTACATTGAAAATTTTGTTGATGGGAAAGCAGATGGAGCTCTTTCTTGACTCATTCCATTAAAAAATAATAATAATTATTATGTTGAATCCAAAAGGGGATAGATCAGGATAAACTGGGCTATAGATGAAAGTTTTGAATATTTCAAAACAATGAAGCAAGTAATACTCTCATGTATCATGACAGAGCTTAACAGACTGTCTTTAAGGCCTTTCAAATTGCCTGTAACCATTTCATGAACATATTCTTTGACTCAGGAAATGAATTTCTTAGAATATATATACTACAAATATTAGTATATACTTTACAGATTTAGTAACATATACTACAGATATTAGTATATATACATAAATATGTATAAATGCATACAAAAGAATAAGCTTAAGAATATGCTTATTTATGAAGAATAAGCTTAAAAGCATTCATTCCAACATTTTTAAAATAGCAAAAGATTAGAAAACCCTAAGCATCATTTAGGAAAGATGAATAAATTATAATTCATAAAAAAGAATACTCTCATGTGGCTACAAGTTGGGGAAGGGAAGCTCACTGATACAATGAGCTTGACGATATTTCATTAACTCAAAATTAGGAGGAGAAAATCCAATTTAATAGAGCACCACTTATATAACAGGCCTCCCCTGGTGGTGCAGTGGTAAAAAAATCAATCTGCCAATGCAAGAGATGCAATAGATGCAGGTTCGATCCCTGGATCAGGAAGACCCCCTGGAGTAGGAAATGGCAATCCACTCCAATATTCTTGCCTTAAAAATCCTCTGGACAGAAGAGTCTGGAGAGTCACAGTCCATATAGTCACAAAGAATTAGACATGACTGAACAAATATATATATATGTATACTTGTATAAAAACCTCAAAATGTGATCAATATAAACACTTTCCTAGGTATAGTACACTTCTTCAAGAGTTCCAAAGAGGTGCTAGCTGGCCTCTGGTCAGAATAGATGGTTAACTAGAAAGAGAGGGAGAAACAGGAAGAAAGGAGGTGATTGGAACACATCCTGGAGGCAGCTTCCAAGCATCAAATCCTGCCTGGTGAGAAACGAGATACTGGTCCCCTGGGTAAATACCCAGAGAAGAGAACCTCTAATCAAGCTTCCAGTTTTTGCTTCAGTTCAGTTCAGTTCAGTTCAGTTCAGTTGCTCACATTGGCTTTAACAGACATACACTTAGCTGACCCCTCCTCTTTCCAGCAGGATTATACAGATCACCTTAAAGATTCTGTTCAACTCTCTTTCTTACTAAGAAGGAAAAGTTGTCCAATCACCATTCCTCTTCAGCAGAGTTGCCTCTGTTCACTGCAACCTTGCTGGGTGATTGTCTCAATATGACAGAATACACACCTGCTTCGGATGTGATGCTTATTCACTGCCGGAAGGTGAGAAGTAACGAGTTTCATGGTTTGCAGTGACACTGGGCCCACTGTAAGGACTCAACATGACAATTAATGTTCTCCGGTTACTTGTTTGTTTCCTCAAAATCGATCAGGTTGATATTTAAAGAAAATAGATTTCTTAAGTATGACATAAGCAATCATTAGGATTACTTTATAAATGCAATTATCTAACTTTATTGATTGGAAGAAAAGCTATGACAAACCTAGACAGCATATTAAAAAGCAAAGACATTACTTTGCCAACAAAGGTCTGTCTAGTAAAAGCTATGCTTTTTCCAGTAGTCATGTGTGGATGTGAGAGTTGAACTATAAAAAAAGCTGAGCAACGAAGAATTGATGCTTTTGAACTGTGGTGTTGGAGAAGATTTTTGAGAGTCTCTTGGGCTGCAAGGAGGTCCAACCAGTCCATCCTAAAGAAGATCAGTCCTAAATATTCACCAGAAGGACTGATTCTGAAGCTGAAGCTGAAACTCCAATACTTTGGCCACCTGATGCGAAGAGCTGACTCATTAGAAAAGACCTTGATGCTTGGAAAGATTGAGGGCAGGAGGAGAAGGGGATGACAGAGGATGAGATGGCTTGATGGCATCACTGACTCAATGGACATGAGTTTGAGCAGGCTCTGGGAGTTGGTGATGGAGAGGGAGGCCTGGCGTGCTGTAGTCCATGAGGTGGCAAAATGTCGGGCAGCAACTGAACTGAATTTTATTGAATTTTTCAGTAGATCCACTATTGGTTCCTTTGATTAGATTCAATACTGGAAAGCCCCGCTTTTTCAAAAGCTGTTTCCTTGCCACACAAAAAAGATTACATGGTTGAAACAAACTTTGAAGTGGTATTTGCTTCAATTTCTAGGTGGATGGACAGTTTGAATACTCAGTATCTCCCTCATCAGTATTCCCATCAATCTCTCATCATTTTCCCTGTGGATATACCCTGTGTTTTAATTAGCCAGTTTTCTGTTGACCTCCCACCCAGTTATTTGATCTAAAATGTCCATTGTTTTGTTTTTATTCATTTGCTAAGTCATGTCCAACTCTTTGAGACCACACGGACTATAGCCCACCAGGCTCCTCTGTCCATGGGACTCTCCAGGGAAGAATACTGGAGTGGATTGCCATCGCCTTCTCCAGGGGACCTTCCAAACCTAGGGATTGAACCTGGGTCTCTTGCATTGCAGGCAGATTCTTTACCATCATCCATGGGGAATCCCTTCTAAATTCAAGGAATGGCTAAATGCAGTGCACAGTGGATTGTGCTGACTGAGTCTCCCGCTAAAATCCAGGGTGAGATGCGTACTTAACATACAGCAGGCCTACTATCGCGAGTTGTGGTTCTAAGGGCAGCTCAGCTTTCACGCTGCCGTATTGGTCTTCTTGGGTCACATGGCAGTACTGGTGTTGCCACTGTTCCCTGCTGGCGCTGCTTTAGGAAGGAGAGCCTGCTCAGTTCGAACCATCTGATGCACTTGGTGGATGATGAGAGTCTCTGGCCCACTAAGATGAAAACCCTTGCCTGGCTGCATGCTTACTGTGGTAGGGTCGTCTATGTGCGTTGGAGATGGAGAGAGGTCCCTGGACTGCTTGTTGTTTTGTAATGTGATCTCCCTATGAGTACCTCGACCGCCCTACACTACCCCTGTCCATCTGCTCCCCTGCTGTCTCTAGATCAGGAAGAGAAACCTGAAGACTCTCACCAGTAAGTAAAGAGAGCCCTTACTCTTAGCAGAACTCCAGAGCAACCTCCCTTGCTGCTTCCGCCAGTTTCAACCCGGCTTCAAGGCATGGTTTCTGTTCAGTCCAGGGGAAGCAGGGGCCACCATGAATCCCTTCTGTTCCTAGTTTGAGCTTGGAAACACAATCTCGGTCACCTTATTCTTTTCCCCTGCTGTCTCTAGATCAGGAAGAGAAACCTGAAGACTCTCACCAGTAAGTAAAGAGAGCCCTTACTCTTAGCAGAACTCCAGAGCAACCTCCCTTGCTGCTTCCGCCAGTTTCAACCCGGCTTCAAGGCATGGTTTCTGTTCAGTCCAGGGGAAGCAGGGGCCACCATGAATCCCTTCTGTTCCTAGTTTGAGCTTGGAATCTCCATCTCGGTCATCTTATTCTTTCAACTTGCAGATTCACTTAGTCGTGTCCGACTCTTTGTGACCCCGTGGACTGTGGCCGACCAGGCTCCTCTGTCCACGGGATTCTCCAGGCAAGAATACTGGAGTAGGTTGCCATTTCCTCCTCCAATTCTTTTAATACGGGGATGTAAAATACCTCGGTGCTGTGTTCCTCTAATCCGCGGATCCCAAGCCAGTTCTCTTCCTAACAGCATTCAGGATGTCCTTTGGTTGTCTCTCTCACTATTTCCAGGGGTTTTACTTTCATTTACAGCTTCCTGGTCACTCAGGTGGTAAAGTGTCTACTTGCAATGTAGGTAGACCTGGGTTTGGTCCCTGGGTTGGGAAGATCCCTGGAGAAGGAAATGGCAACTCACTCCAGTATTCTTGTCTGGAGAATCCCCATGGACAGAGGAGCCTGGAGGGCTGCAGTCCATGGGGTTGCAAAGAGTCAGACATGACTGAGCGACTTCACTTTCCTTTCCTTTCCTACTTTCATTTAGCAATGAAGGGCAGGGGATAAATGGGTCTCTGTCAGATTGTCCTACAACTTAGGTTTCAGTTTAAGTCACACAGTAAGCTTTATAGTTTCTTCCTCTAAATGTCCCATAGATACCTCCCCTGGAAGATGATTGCACGGAGCATTAAAAATAACTTCCAAAGCTGCTGGATATTACAGTATAAACAAGACATTGCTTGTTTATAAAAGACAAGATGCTAGGAAAATCCAGAAAATTCAAGATTATAGCCCTGTGAAGGTAAATGAAGATAAGTATGGAACAGCCTCTTTGATTACTATCAAGAGCACAGCTTGGGTTTCTTAACTTCCATTAGTTAAGATACACCAGTTTATCCTAACCCCCTGAGACAGTTTCCTGATAAGATGAATAGTATTTGCCTGAATATTTACATTATTGTAGTAATGCTGCGTATAACATATTTAAATTGAGTTAATCATACTTAGATGATCTTTTAGCTTTTAATCCTTAAAAATTATAATTTCTTAGTATTTAACCCAAATTTCTAATCCCTTAATGAAAAGGCAGCTTACCAATGTGGACATTTCCTCTATCAAGTAACATAGTCAATAAAGTAGGTAGACAATTAACTACTGAAAGTGTTTATTTTATCCTGAGCCCTGGTCAGAGAGCTATACACTCAAAGGAAAAATGTACAAAGGGTATGCTTTGTTTCAAAATGTTTATGTTAGAGGCAGCTGAAAACATTGCACTATTTTGCAAATGAGCGTTTTTTTTCTTTTCATAGCCAGTTTTTCATCCTGTCATTTTTATCTACTTCAAGCAGAAGGTGCTAGTATTGTTTTACATAACACACCAGAAAGTTTAAGATAAATGTGATAGAAAGATGCAGAGAAGGCTAACATAGTTAGTTTCCAAAAGTAAAAGCTATAAAGAGACTGGCTTCCATGTGGCGTTACTGAAATGAAGACACTAGGTGTGAGAGTAAAAAAACCCAAAGATCTGCAAATATGTTAAGAAAATTCTAGTACTCTTTTCACACCTGAAATTAGATTATTATAAAATTGAAATCAGAAAAGAAACAACTTTTAAATAATTTAAATTGTCTAAATTGTAAGACTGTCTAAATCTGAATTTGAAATTTCACCCTATCTCTTCATAATTAAATATTCAATGCCTATATATTCTATATTTATCTTTAAGTTCCCTATTTCTAGACAGCTTTAACTTGGCATGTTCCGTCATCATGACTAGGTCAAATGTATAGCTCAAAAGTCCCCAGGAAAAAGTAAGTTTATATTTAATGCTCATCTACAATGTATCAGAGACTGAACTCATTATTTTTCCTCCTCCTACCTTTCCCCATCCACCTTTATAATCATTCACATTTTACAGATGATAACAATAAAGTTCAGGGTTACATAATTACTACTACTAAAAGTAGACAATTTCTGATGAAAATCTAGTTTTGTCTATTTCAAGATCATGCTTTTATATGTGTGTGTGTGTATATATATATATATATATAAAACAGTACTACTTCCCATTATTGTTGTTTTTGCTATTTAGTCACTAAGTGCTGTCTGACTCTTTGCAACCCCATGTACTGCAGCCCACCAGACTCCTCTGTCCATGGGATTCTCCAGGCAAGAATACTGGACTGGGTTGTCATTTCCTTCTTCAGGAGATCTTCCCAACTGAAGGATCAAATCCATGGCTCCAGACACGTCTCCTAGGTTGTAGGCAGATTCTTTACCACTGAGCCACCCAGGTAGCCATTATATTTGATTCCAAATGATATAATTATCTATTTTCTTGGTCTTGAAAATTATTTTCTGGCCCTATCAACTGTTAACTAATAAATTTTAGAGAAATTTTCCTCTTTATAAGTGGTATGCATTTGTGATAGAATCTGAGATGAGTTATAAATTACTACTTCCCATTATTGTTGTTTTTGCTATTTAGTCACTAAGTGCTGTCTGACTCTTTGCAACCCCATGTACTGCAGCCCACCAGACTCCTCTGTCCATGGGATTCTCCAGGCAAGAATACTGGACTGGGTTGTCATTTCCTTCTTCAGGAGATCTTCCCAACTGAAGGATCAAATCCATGGCTCCAGACACGTCTCCTAGGTTGTAGGCAGATTCTTTACCACTGAGCCACCCAGGTAGCCATTATATTTGATTCCAAATGATATAATTATCTATTTTCTTGGTCTTGAAAATTATTTTCTGGCCCTATCAACTGTTAACTAATAAATTTTAGAGAAATTTTCCTCTTTATAAGTGGTATGCATTTGTGATAGAATCTGAGATGAGTTATAAATAATATGTAGTTGTCTCCCATTCCCATTTAGTTATCTCTTTAACAAATATTTGTTATATTCCTTCTAAATCACAGACATCCTGTTGGGGGTATACTAGGAAATACCATCCCAGCAGATTTCATTATGTAATATAAAAAAATAAATTTATTATCAAATAATAATAATATTGAAGAAGGGTTCCAATTAAGAGATAAAGAATGTTACATGAGCACCAAGAAAAATATAATTACTTTTTCTGGGTATGCATATGATATCCTGGGAATATCATAACTTTTGGGTTGACCTTTGAAGATGAGTAGGCTTCCCTGGTGGCTCAGACGGTAAAGCATCTGCCTGCAATGCGGGAGACCCGGGTTTAATTCTTGGGTCGGGAAGATTTGAATACGCATCAAATATACAAAAGCATGATCCAGGCAGATGCAGAGCACAAGCCAAGACACCGCAAGTTATATTACATGATGCATTCCAGACACGGCACAGGGAAGCATGAGGAAAAGTGAAGAGGAGAGAAGGAGGAGATACGTCATGGACTGAGGACTTTGTGTGTCTAATAAGTTATAATGACTTCAGCGGAAACGTCTTTTAAATATTTTAAGCAGAAGAATATTCATGACTATATGCATAGCTCCCTATTTTATGCACAGTGGCTTACACCCTAGGTGTTATCATCATTACAGTGTTTTAATGCTTGTGTGCATATGTGCTCAGTAGCTGCGTTACATCCAACTCTTTGCTACCCTATGGACCACAGCGCTCCAGGCTCCACTGCCATGGATTCTCCAGGCAAGAATACTGGAGTGGGTTGCCTTGCCCTCCTCCAGGGGATCTTCCCAACCCAGGGATGGAACCCAGGACTTCTGAATTGCAGGAAGACTCTTTACCACTGAGTCACCAGGAAAGTCTTGTTGTACTGCTTATGCCTTAGCAAATGTTTTCCCTTACAACATAAATTTTGTAAGAGTATAAGGCTATCCCTTTAAACCTTTGTCAAAAGACCTCCCTGATGGTCCAGTGGTTAGGAATCTACCTGCCAACACAGGGCACCCCTGGTCTGGGAAGATCCAACATGCCTTGGAGCAAAGACGCTCGTGGGACACAACCACCAAAGCCCATGTGCCTACAGAGCCCACGCTACGCACCAAGAGAAGCCAGCACCACGGGAAGCTTGGCACTACAGACAGAGGGACGGCCGGGCCGCCAGAAACAGAGAGGGCCCATGTGCAGCAGCGACAATCCAAGGTGGTAGAAAATAAATAATAAGTGTTTCTCGCTCGTGCACTTAGATATAGCTTCCCATGGATGAGAAAAGGAGGCTAATGTTTACCAGGAGTTACGCACGACTAGCAGTGTATTTTATCAGATCAACGTCTCGTCTTTAGGATCCTCGACAATGTGTACCTGACAAAACTATTAGGAAAATGTAGGGCCTAGTCCAGTAGAATAGTGAAGGTGTGAAGCAGCAGATCAGAGAGGACCCAGGATTCTCATTTACACATCTGACTTCGTGTCCTCCAAGTTTGCTGGTATCCCAGTTTTGAAGTCCCTCTCCCTCTCTCAGGCAGCAAGAGCAGCCACTGCTTCAAAACGGAAGCGAGAACAGTTTACAAGACCTGGACTCTTGCCGCTGACATAACGAGTCCCATTTGACTAGAATATCGTTAAACTACTTGACATCACTCAGGCCTGCAGATCACCCAGTCCCCATTTGTAGATTCCCCTCCAGCCCCTATATCGTCTGTATCCAGGATACGTGTAAACCAGCCTTTCCCCGTCTTCAGGGTAAGACAGCCCTCCCTACCGTCAGCTGACAACCATTCTGGATCTAAGACACTGTGAGCTCAGGTCCTCCATTTGGCCACTCCAGATGGATTGTCTGTACCCTGCCTCCATTCTGGATAAAAATAGACTATATGTGGGATTACTTATATGTGGGATCTAAAAAATGGCACAAGTGAATTCATTTACAAAACAGAAATAGAGTCACACATTTAAGAAGCACATTTATGGTTACCAAAGAAGAAAAGGAAGTGGGGGCAATAAATTGCAAGATTGGGATCGATATATACACACTACTATATATCAAATAGGTAACTAATAAGGTCCTGGGAAATAGATGGGGAAACAGTGGAAACACTGTCAGACTTTACTTTTTAAGGCTCCAAAATCACTGCAGGTGATGACTGCAACCATGAAACTAAAAGATGCTTACTCCTTGGAAAGAAAGTTATGACTAATTTAGATAGCATATTCAAAAGCAGAGACATTACTTTGCCAACAAAGGTCCGTCTAGTCAAGGTTATGGTTTTTCCTGTGGTCATGTATGGATGTGAGAGTCAGACTGTGAAGAAGGCTGAGCGCCAAAGAATTGATGCTTTTGGACTGTGGTGTTGGAGAAGACTCTTGAGAGTCCCTTGGACTGCAAGGAGATCTAACCAGTCCATTCTGAAGGAGATCAACCCTGGGATTTCTTTGGAAGGAATGATGCTGAGGCTGAAACTCCAGTACTTTGGCCACCTCATGCGAAGAGTTGATTCATTGGAAAAGACTCTGATGCCGGGAGGGATTGGGGGCAGGAGGAGAAGGGGATGAAAGAGGATGAGATGGCTGGATGGCATCACTGAGTCGATGGACATGGGTTTGGGTGAACTCCAGGAGTTAGTGATGGACACAGAGGCCTGGCGTGCTGTGATTCATGGGTTGCAGAGAGTCAGACATGTCTGAGCAACTGATCTGAACTGAACTGAACTGATATAGGACAGAGACTCTACTCAACACTCTGGGGATGTGTGTTAACTGATTCACTTTGCTGTACAGCAGAGACTAACACAACAGTGTAAATCGTCTATACTGCAATCAGTTGTTTTTACATAAGATCTTGGACCGATACCACTAAACTAATGGTGTGGGAAAATGTCACTTGGATCTGTCTGAGATGATGTTAGACCAAATAAGTTCAAGACATTTTACTGAGCCCAGACAAAGGGGAATATTCCCTTACAACCCCCCTTTCCAAATCTACAATTGTTTAAAAATGCATCCATCCTTTTTGTCTGAGCTTTCCAATCCACAGCATGTATACAGCTGCTCTGTCTGACATGGTTGGTATCTGTTTTACAGAATAAACCATGGGGTTACTTCAGGGGGCTATTTTCTTCTATTTTAAATCCGTGTATATTTTATTACCATCTTTACAAATAAATAACTAGTAATTAGCAGGTAAAACTTTGGAGCTAAGCTGCAAGGTCCATCGGGCACATTGCAGAAATCAATTTTCTGATACAGTGAGTGAGTGGCTGTTATGGCACATTGATCTCTGGAAAGTTTCTCAAGAAAACTGTGGAAGTTACTGACATTAGTGCTATTTTAATGATGCTGTGTAAATAAAGGCATTCATTTTGGAGCAATGAGGTGGACTAAATATTTAAAGGATAAGTTCTTCATTACTTTGATAAAGAGGTTTGCATCATGGATTATTCGAGTTGAGCAGGACCAAGCTGATCACAGAAGCAGTCCCTCAACTCCCAAGAGTAGACCCTGCAGCAGAGAGTGTAGTGAAATGTTGGGGCATGTGTGCTGTGGAGCAAACTATCAGACTATCTTTATTTCATCCCAACTGAATATCTATGCAGCAATGAGCAAGTGACTTAATCTCAATTTCTTGTCTTTATAGTGATGATCATTAATACAAGTGTGTAATTATTAAAGCAATTTTAGGGTTTCCAGATTAAACATACCATGCCAAATTACATTTGAATTCAGATAAACATATAAAATATAAGATAAACTTATATTTTAGAATAAGTATGTCCCAAATATTGCATGAGACATACATATAATGGAAGAGAAAATGTTTATGTAAAATTCAGATTTAACTGAGCATCCACTATTTTTATTTGTTATATCTGACAACCTGTGAAAAGTCTGCATTATCAATGCACACGATGTCCTTACAGAAAAGTGTTAAGAATGCAGCAACAGTGAATGTAACTAATGCCAGTTATACTGTTTATTTTTTTTTTTTTGTTTTCTATCTGTTAAGATGAAGAATAGGTTATAGTCTAGATTCACTGATTTCCATAAGGCTGCACTGTTATTTTATGACCTCTTATCAATATCTTCCACCTACATTAAGAGAGGATAAATTCCCACACAGCCAGAACCTGTTCCTGACCAGCCATCTGCACGAGCACAGAAAGAGCAGAGACATTTTCATGTCAAACAGATTAGACCAGAATAATTAGATAAAAGAGATGTTTATCAACACACCCACAAAAATCAGAAGGGTTTCAAATCCCGGGAACGACTGCTGGTTTATCTGCTTTTAGAAGGTTATTGCCTGAGATTATTCATGCCATAGTCATTACTCCCCCATTTATTAGTGTGAGTAAACAAAACCTGATTACATGCAATGGCCTCCAGAAGCAATTATATCCTATTTCCTCATTTTAGAGCATTATCCTCAAATTCAATGCTTTAGTCCTTCCAGCATTACTGCATCCAGTAGATTAATTATGTAGAACTAGTACTGTGGTGTAATAATAGTATTTCTTGTTTGTCCCTAAAAGGGCAATTTAACAGGCAATCTGAGACAGCAAAAAGAATATGAATGGGGATAACATCTCAAAATCCCTTAGATTGTGGTATCAATATAGATTAATATCATGGCAACAATGCAAGTAGAGAGGATGGTAAACACGAAATTGTGGGGCGTGGGGGACAGAGAGATGTGTACTTTACTCTCACCCCACTCTCCCAGTGGCCATGAGAAAATGGCCTCGTGCAAGCGTGCAGGAAGAACACCAGCACGTGCTCGTGGCATGAACTGAAGTTCTGGGAAACCTCTGTCTGGGAGACATGAGACTCTTGGCTTACGTGTCCGTGTCATGAAGCCACTCGCTCATGCTCCGCCTGTGGTTGGGGATCGGGGCGAAGCGTGGCATTTATTTCATCTGGTTGTGAAAGGCGCCCGGAGTGCTCTGAATCAGGGAGCCAACTGGTGGCTTCTGGGCAGTGGCTGGGGTTTAGTAAGTGCTCAGTGTACATTAGGTCCTTTCCTTTTCCTCTGGAACATTCCAGGTGGCGCCAGTGGTAAAGAACCCACCTGGCAGTACAGAAGATACAAGAGACCTCTCTGGGTCAGGGGGACCCCCTGGAGTAGGAATCGGCACCCCACTCTAGTATTCTCACCTGGAAAATCCCATGGAGAGAGGAGCCTGGCAGGCTACTGTACCTGGGGCCGCAAAGAGTTGGAAGTGACCGAGCAACTAAGCTTGCACACATATACATGCCTTCTCCTTTATTTCCATTTGGAGAGGAAATACATGAAAAATATTGTTCTAGAAGTTCTTTTCTTCTTTTTACATATTTAATTTTAAAAACTAGTAACTTTGTTATAATTACAAAATCTGTGACTTTTATTTTAGTGACACTGATGCTAGGATTAACTTAAATTCATCAGCCTGAATTTTTGCATTGACCCTATCATTCATACGACTTCCCAGGGGGCACGAGTGGTGAAGAGCCAAACTGGCAACGTAGAAGAAACAAGAGGCGCGGTTTCAATCACTGGGTCAGGAGGATCCCTTGGAGTAGGAAGTGGCAACCCACTCTAGCGTGTTGGACAGAGGAACCTGGCAGGCTACAGGCCATGAGTCATTGTATTCATTCATACATTAAATGCATGATTTTAACTATAATGCAAATATTTAAAAGGCAAATCCATCAAATAAATTTAAAACAAGACATATATGGGATTATTTCTAAAGAAATGACTCACACAATCTGAGTTGAACAGTAATATCAAATGACTAGCTTTACTGACAATTTATTTTCTACCAAACTGACTATTTTATCATCCTCAAATTACGGCATAGCTAAATTCTCCAAGCCAGGCTTTAGCAACACGTGAACCATGAACTTCCTGATATTCAAGCTGGTTTTAGAAAAGGCAGAGGAACCAGAGATCAAATTGCCAACATCCACTGGATCATGGAAAAAGCAGGAGAGTTCCAGAAAAATAGTTCTGCTTTTTTGACTATGCCAAAGCCTTTGACTGTATGGATCACAATAAACTGTGGAAAATTCTGAAAGAGATGGGAATACCAGACCACCTGACCTGCCTCTTGAGAAATCAGCATACAGGTCAGGAAGCAAGAGTTAGAACTGGACATGGAACAAGAGGCTGGTTCCAAATAGGAAAAGGAGTATGTCAAGACTGTATATTGTCACCCTGCTTATTTAACTTATATGCAGAGTACATCATGAGAAATGCTGGACTGGAGGAAACACAAGGTGGAATCAAGATTGCTGGAAGAAATATCAATAACCTCAGATATGCAGATGACACCACCCTTATGGCAGTAAGTGAAAAGAAACTAAAAAGCTTCTTGATAAAAGTGAAAGTGGAGAGTGAAAAAGTTGGCTTAAAGCTCAACATTCAGAAAACGAACATCATGGCATCCAGTCCTATCACTTCATGGGAAATAAATGGGGAAACGGTGGAAACAGTGTCAGACTTTATTTTTCTGGGCTCCAAAATCACTGCAGATGGTGACTGCAGCCATGAAATTAAAAGACGCTTACTCCTTGGAAGAGAAGTTATGACCAACCTAGATAGCATATTCAAAAGCAGAGACATTACTTTGCTGACTAAGGTCCGTCTAGTTTTGGGGGGCTCCAAAATCACTGCAGATGGTGACTGCAGCCATGAAAATAAAAGACGCTTACTCCTTGGAAGAAAAGTTATGACCAACCTAGATAGCATATTCAAAAGCAGAGACATTACTTTGCTGACTAAGGTCCGTCTAGTCAAGGCTATGGTTTTTCCTGTGGTCATGTATGGATGTGAGAGTTGGACTGTGAAGAAGGCTGAGCACTGAAGAATTGATGCTTTTGAACTGTGGTGTTGGAGAAGACTCTTGAGAGTCCCTTGGACTACAAGAAGATCCAATTAGTCCATTCTGAAGGAGATTAACCCTGGGATTCATCTGGAAGAAATGATGCTAAAGCTGAAACTCCAGTACTTTGGCCACCTCATGCAAAGAGTTGACTCATTGGAAGACTTTGATGCTGGGAGGGATTGGGGGCAGGAGGAGAAGGGGATGACAGAGGATAAGATGGCTGGATGGCATCACTGACTCAATGGACGCAAGTCTGAGTGAATTCCAGGAGTTGGTGATGGACAGGGAGGCCTGGCGTGCTGCGATTTGTGGGGTCACAAAGAGTCGGACATGGCTGAGCAACTGAACTGAACTGAACTGAAGTGACTGAGCAGGCGTGCACGTGGGTATGGACAGAAACAATGGGGGAAACAGCCCTTTACTCAACATAGAGAATTTTCTAGTAATTATGGTTGTCCAGCAATGGAATATGCTCTCGCTGTAAGTAATGTTTCCCTATAGCTAAAGATATTCGAGCAAATATTTGATGACCACTTCTGGGGAATGTTGTAGAAGAGACTGAATAATCAAATAAGAACTGGTCTAAGTACAGCTAAGTCTCCATCAACCCTTGAAATACTGTGATTTTAGATACTGAAATTGTTCTTTTCAGCTAACAAGTAACAGTAAAATTCAATAAAACCCCTTAATGGTGCAACATTTCATAAATTCATCTTTTTGTTGTTGTTCTTTTTATGAAGAGCGTTCAGCATGCTGAGGAGTCCCACTCATTTCCAGGGCAGTTGCTATCGTGAGGAGGGTGGAACTCATATTGCTCTCCCAGACACAAGCAAGTGCTTTCAGTGCCCTTTTCAAGAAGGATGAGGCAAAGGAGTCCCACAAGGGCGCTCTGTTAGAATCTCAGGAAAGAGTTCTGAGCGTCAGACCCTGAATCCTGGCTATTGTGGGAGATGGCAGTTTGTTTGTTGCCTGGTTCCCATCTACGGTGGAAAATGTTTTTGATTTCAAGTCACCATCACTTAAAATGTCAAAACTATCTTGCAGCACATAACCTGAGGCTATATTCAGAAACCAAATGAAATTCCACGGAAGCCACTCACACCACTCTGTGGATGGTGAAACCTCCCTTAAACAAATGTTCCTTGCTCAGGGCATTTAGAACACAAGTAGAAACACTTTTCTTAAGTTAGTCACTCAACTTTACTGCCTGCCCTCTGCCTCAGACACCAAAGAGGCCACGTGGCATTCCAACACCTTCAGCTTTAAGATACTTATAATGATTCTTGAAGCTGTTATTTTACAGCAAAGGTTTTTATTACTACAGAGTATCTTCCTAAAGAACTGCGCCACTTCCATTGATGGAATATTACACAGGCATTAAACACTCTGTTCCAGACTTCTCTCACAGTCCAGTGGTCAAGACTTCATTCTTCCAATGCAGGGGGCATGGGTTCAATCCCTGACCGGGGAACTAAGAACCCACATGCTGCACAGCATGGCCAAAGGACAAAAAGAAGAAACATCATATTCATAAAGAGTTTATGATGACATGGAACTACACTAATGTTGTCTTTGTCAAGTAGACAAAAACCAACGATGTATATTTACTAAGGAATAAAATCTATGCATTAAAGACAGATTTCTGGTCAAGATGCCATGGTACGTCCATCCATCATGGGCTGTGCTCTAAATGTGTAAAACAATTAATAAAAAATAAGAAAGGAAAATCAAGAAGGCAGAGATGCTTAAAAAAGAAGATAAAGACATTTGTATATCTATGGTCTACAGATGGGGCAGAAATGCAAAATGCAGTCCTAGGAGGGACTGAAATCATAGGTCTGGTGGGATCTGGGTTCAAACAAGGCAGCAGTAGGTAGAGTTTGTCTCCTTAGGGGTAGAGGGGGATGGGATCACAAGTCAGGCTCACTGCTTGATGTCAGGGATGGACTAGAGGGGCTTCTCTCAATCTCTTCACTCTAGAGGAGGCACAAAGGTAACAACAGTTTGGGCCAAACTCTGGAGCAGGTGCATATCCATAAATGTGAGTCCAAGAAGGCTGGAAAAGCAGCTGCCAATTCACCTACCCTCTGTCCCTGCGGTGGAGCCACAGCACTGCCAGCATCACCCCAAGAATAAACTACTGTCCTCGGGCTGTCATAACGAAGTATCACCAGGGGCGGCTTAAACCAACAGAAATGCATTCTCTCACGGTGATGGAGGCTAGACGCCCAAGGTGTCAGCAGAGTCTGCTGCTTCTGAAAGCCCTGGGAAAGACTCTTTCCTCGCCTCCTCTAGCTTCCAGTGGCCCCCGAAGTCCCTTGGTTTATGGTGGTATAACTCCACTCTCTGCCTCCATCTTCACATAATTATTTTCTCTTGTGAGTGTGTCTGTGTCTAAATCTGACTCTCTCTAACAAAATATCAGCTACCAGATGACCTCATCTTGATTACATCTGCAAAGACCTTATTTCCAAGTAAGATCACACTCACAGGAACCAGGGTTAGGATTCCAACATATCTTTTTAGGGCACATGGTTTGACTCATAAAACACCATGAGGCAGGAATCCATGCAACTGCCTTCATCGGGCCTGGCTATGGCTGGGGACTCAATAAATGAATGAAGGAAACTGCAAAACCACGAGAGAGAAATAAACCACACTAAAATCCCTTCTACTCAGAAAGAGCACAAGAAAAGATATTTCAAAGTGTGTGAGGAAATACAGTGCCAAAAATGATAGCCAACAGATAAATAACTTGAATACAAATGTACTGCAATATGAAAATGATTTTATAGAAATACCAAAGACTTTAAATTGAAGTACATTAGAGAAGAAAATGGAAGCCAACATGTCCATTAAAAACTATAAGGATCCAATAAGCAGCCGGAAATCAAAAAAGAGTAAGAAGCTATGAAAAAAGACCAATGAAGCCTAAAAATATAAAAATTGTGGTCATTGAAATTAAAATGCCATGACAGGATAAATCTTGGATTGTTCGTAGTCGAAGAGAGAATTGGTTCATTAGAAGGCGGTCTTGAGGGAGTCACCCAGAAGATGACACAGAAAGACAAAATGTTTTCTTTTTAAAAATTAGGACAACTAAGAGCTTTTGAAAAGAGAATGAGAGTCTCCAGTATTTAACAGCAGTCCCCAAAGTAGGGGCTTCCCAGGCAGCTCAAACTGTAAAGAATCTGCCTGCGATGCTGGAGACCTGGGCTTGCTCCCTGGGTCAGGAAGATCCCCTGGAGAAGGGAGGGCATGGCAACCCACTCCGGTATTCTTGCCTGGAGAGTCCCATGGACAGAGAAGCCTGGCAGGTTCCAGCCCATCGGGTTGCACAGAGTCGCACGGGACTGAGCAACTTTCACTTCGCTTCCACAAAGTAGAGGACACAGACACTGGCAAGGAACAGGACATTTGCTGAGAACCTCAAAGTGAAACCAAGTGAGTTCTCAGAGCAGTAATGCCTTCTGATAACAGGAAAATAAGGCCAGACTGGCAGGACATTAAGGATCAGGGAATCATCTCGAAAGGGGCAGAGAGAAGATACGGACTACACACAAATGAGCAAGAACTTGCCCTCTAGAGGGCTTCCAAGCAACCCGCGTAGATGGCACGGATCAGGGCAGCGGCGCCCACAGAGCGCTGAGGGCGCGGGAAGCACTGGTCTAGACAGGAGAGACTTCCTGTGGTCTGGCGTCTAGGAGTCCGCCTGCCAATGCCGGGGACACGGGTCTGATCCCTGGTCCAGAAGGATTCCACACGTCACGGAGCAACTAAGCCCATGCGCCACAACTACCACGCCACACCCTGCAGTTCATTACTGAGCCCCTCACACCCTAGAGCCTGTGCTCTGCACCAAGAGAAGGCCCCCTGCTCGCTGCAACTAGAGAAAACACGGCACAGCAACGGAGACCGAGCGCAGCCAAAAATAAATGTAAAAAAATATAATAATCCAGACAGCAGCGTGATGGTGGAAGGTTGAAAAATGGTTGGCTTCTGGAGATATTATGAAGGTAGACATAAGGAGTCTATCATTACCTATAAGCTGAGAGAAAGAAACTAAATTCTTCACTTGATTTTCACCCACCCCTCCAGGACACGACCATGTTTCTCCGTGTCTTCCTAATCGGCAAGCCACGCTCTAGGCAGAGCGGCCCCTTCTATGGTCCTCTGGGACGCAGAGCTCGGCTGCCCTTAGCCAGGAGGACTGGCTGAGAGAGCCTGAGAAACAAACTTGGAGGAAAAAAAAATAAGCCTTAAAAAGGTTCAAACTCTGACTTGTGTAACACCATCTGCCAAATATAAAGACAAGCATGAGAGAAGCTATTTCTATCTCTTCGATTGCTTTTACTTAAACGCACAGAGGTCCTGGAGGAGAAATGCTACCTAAAGCGCCCTGTATAATCTCTGTCTCTCCCGTCTCCACTCCCTGCATGATAATCAAACATTTGCCAAGAGGAAGGAGAGCACTGTGCCACAAGATACAATATACTCTTTGAAAACTCTTATCTCCTCCCCATGATCCTCTGAAGGATGCAATTGCGCACATCTGCTTTATCAAGGCACCTCATAGGCAGTAATTACTCTGGCATTAGAGATTAAAGACAACAGCTAGCTACATCCCTATCTGGTTTTTGGTCCTCATAGTTTCTTTTTCCTTAGTAAACACCGTGGTTAACTGAGGAAGGGAACATTTTATTTCAAATCCTAACCAGCCCTCAGTACTTCAAACTAAAGTTATAGTCTAAAGAAAAAGGAAACAAATTCACATTATCATTTTATATCTTTTTCATTTGAAAGCATGTTCTAAAATGGATAAACTAGCCAAACAGTTTAATATTTCAGAGAGAAAAAGAAAAAAAAGACAAAGAGCCATTTTAGATAAGGGGGAGGGGAGAATACTTACTATACGTTGTTGGCAGGCAGCCACGCTGTGCACGTTTTTACATTTTTAAACAGTACTTACCCAATGCTCTCCTTAATCCCATTAAATGAAAACTTTCTCTAATTTTAAAATTAAATTTCCTGTATTTCCTGATAGGTTTCCAAGTGCTTCTCCCTCCCTCCTTCTCTCTGAGTCCCAGGGTATTTCTACAAGAAGAGGGGTATTAGCCTCCTGGACAGATCCACTTGGCATAATTGCCCTTGGCGTCGCTTTAACCCCTTGGGGTTTTCCACTGGGCACAGACTGTTCCCTTACTTCCTGTCCGTAAGTAGGGGAAGTATTGCCCTAAAGGTGCAGCTACGAGGCTGTGACCATTCCCCCCGCCACTGGGGGGCGTGCTTCAGACATGTATTAGTCAATGATATAAGCATTGTACTCCAAACTTCTTTAATCCCTCACTCCAAACATAAATAGATTCTGAGCACACAGCTTCAACATGTATATATTTATTTATAAACTACATCCTATACGAATAAGTTGCATGTTTTTGCTACCGTATGGACCACGAGGCTCGTTTATCCATGGGCTTCTCCAAGCAAAAATATTGGAATGGGTTGCCGTTCCCGCCTCTGGGGGATCTTCCCGACCAGGGATCAAACCACTTCTCTATGTCTCTGGCATTGGCAATCAGGTTCTTTACCACTAGTGCCACTTGGGAAGCTCCCATAAGTTGTATGATTTTATAAAGTATAATGAAAAACAGAAATTAAAAAGTGTTTTAATATGTTTTATTTTAATAATAGAGCAAAATAATTAAATTATTATTAATAACATTTTAATGCAAGCAAAGGGACTGAGACTCTGACACTACTTTTTAAAATTTTGCTGATACTGCAATTCAATGATGTGTTTGTCAGTTCTGGGTATTTGGGTTCCTAATTTATTGCTGAAAATGATGCCTCCCACAGATGCATACATCTCAGTGGAAGAAGGGCATCACTGACTGTACTTGTATAGCCATGACTATTATTTATGGTATTAATTATACAAAGGTTTTGCTTGAAATTCAGCTAGTAAGTTTCCATCTTCCCTGATGCCACTCATTTTGCTTGCAAACTAATTGGAAGATACTTCTTTTTTTATGTTTCACAAATGGGTTTAAAACCCACTGAAACTCTAGACTTTCAAGCAGGTTAGAAAACTCTGTTTTAAATGTTGTTTAATAGGCACGTATAAGAATTTTTGTAGACAAAACGTATAAT
>SJYC01084726.1:0-18594 GCA_006408675.1 Madoqua kirkii
TTCTAAATTTGTATCTTTAAAACACTCTGTGGTAAGAATTTATTTTGAAAATAGGTTATTTTTATTTACTTTCAAAAAATTAACACTTATTTAAAAGGTCATATCAAAAATATTTCCAAAAATATCTTTTTGATAGCAGTTTAGTGAGGGCCACTTGATATAAATTTGAAACTCATATGACTTTGTAAAACCAAAACAAAACAAACACTAGCAATTTATCTTTATAATTGATAACAAAAAATTTGTAATATGATAATTGTTGAAACTCTGCAGTACAAAATATGGGCATTCATCATCTCAATAAAAAATGTTGAATTTCTACTGTGCTGTATTGTCAAGGTTTTCCAGAGAACTAACAAAATACATTGAGAGAAAGAGATTTATTTTAAGAAAATGGCTCACACAATTTGTGGACCCTGATTATTCAACTTATATGCAGAGTACATCATGAGAAACGCTGGGCTGGAAGAAGCACAAGCTGGAATCAAGATTGCCAGGAGAAATATCAATAACCTCAGATATGCAGATGACACCACCCTATGGCAGAAAGAGAAGAGGAACTAAAAAGCCTCTTGATGAAAGTGAAAGAGGAGAGTGAAAAAGTTGGCTTAAAGGTCAACATTCAGAAAACGAAGATAATGGCATCTGGTCCCATCACTTCATGGGAAATAAATGGAGAAACAGTGAAAACAGTATCAGACTTTATTTTGGGGGGCTCCAAAATCACTGCAGATGGTGACTGCAGCCATGAAATTAAAAGACACTTACTCCTTGGAAGGAAAGTTATGATCAACTTAGATAGCATATTCAAATGCAGAGACATTACTTTGCCAACAAAGGTCTGTCTAGTCAAGGCTATGGTTTTCCAGTGGTCATGTATGGATGTGAGGTCATGGATGGACTGTGAAGAAAGCTGAGCGCTGAAGAATTGATGATTTTGAACTGTGGTGTTGGAGAAGACTCTTGAGAGTCCCTTGGACTGCAATGAGATCCAGCTAGTCCATCCTAAAGGAGATCAGTCCTGGGTGTTCTTTGGAAGGAATGATGCTAAAGCTGAAACTCCAGTACTTTGGCCACATCATGCAAAGAGTTGACTCACTGGAAAAGACTCTGATGCTGGGAGGGATTGAGGGCAGGAGGAGAAGGGGACAATAGAGGATAAGATGGCTGGATGGCATCATCAACTCAATGGACATAAGTTTGGGTGAACTCTGGGAGTTGGTGATGGACAGGGAGGCCTGGCGTGCTGCAATTCATAGGGTCGCAAAGAGTCAGACTGAACTGAACTGAACTGAACTGATGCTGGGAAAGACTGAAGGCAGGAGGAGAAGGGGATGACAGAAGATGAGATGGCTGGATGGCATCGCTGACTCAATAGACATGAGTTTCAGCAAGCTCCAGGAGTCAGTGAAGGACAGGGAAGCCTGGTGTGTTGCAGTCCATGGGGTCGCAAAGAGTGGGACACGACTGAGTGACTGAACTGAACTGAACTGAATTTACAGAGGCTGGCAAATCCAAGATTCATAGAGTAGGCAGCAGGCTAGGAATTTAGATAAGGGCTGATGTTCAGTCCTGAGTCTGAATTCTACAGTCCATTAGGCCTGAAACTCATGCAGGTTCCTAGGCTAGAGTCTTGAGGTAGAATTCCTTCTTTAGAAAACCTCAATTTCTGTTCTTAAAGCCTTCTACTAATTGGATGAGACCCACCCACATTATGGAGGGTGATCTTGTTTACTTGAAGTCTGTTGCTTTAAATATTAATCACTACTTTAAAAATGATGTTCATAGCAACATCTACACAGATGTTTGGACCAAAGAACTGGGCATCATGTTCTAGCCAAGCTGACACACAAAATTCATACTATACGTATAGAAATCATTTTATTTTCTATAAATACATGTGTATGTACATGTAATTTTATTAAATACTTTGATGCAACTCCCCATTAATGTGAATTCTGTGGCCATACATGGGAAGCAAATAAAAGTCACCTGTCTGTATGCACTGACAGGTTCCCACCATGATTGCCACCTGTGACTCATGAAACGAGACTCTATGACCCAAGCGAGCAGTGCCAGCCCATGTAGTAAATGTAAGGAAAGCTTTCTTTCCATATTAATTTTTCAGATACAAAAGTGTAAACATGGCCACCTGGAATGCACTGGTCTGAAACTTTAGGCACTTATAATGAAGAACATCTCAGAGCAATAATTTTTAGGATATAAAAAGATCACCTAGAAATTGTGTTAATAGTACACACTTCTAGATGATAGCCCCTGAAAGCTTTACTCAGTAGAACTGGGATGAAACCCAAGGATCTGTGCTTTTACCATCATCCCAGAGATTCTGATGTAAGGGTTCATTGCAGGCATCACCACTGGCTGCGTTGTCACAGACCAAACACTCAACTCCAAGCACTGGTTGAGCGTCCACTGAGGACCAGCTGCTCTACCCAAGAATACTATGTGTTCTTTCTCCTCCAAAGGCACAGACTGGGACTAGCCTCTAAGAACCAAGTCTACTGGATTCTTGTCTTTTGAAAAGTACAAGCTGTTGTTATCAAAGCCAGTAAATATATTTTGTATGTAAGTCTATAAGGTGGCAATTGTTTGGTAAAAATATTTCTCACTTCTGCACTCTTAGAGGCAGAAGAGGATCAGAGAAGTTATCCTGACTGAGGACTGGAAGAACTCAGCTTCCAGTTACAGCTCTGCCACCGACTAGCAATACGACCTTGAACAAGTTATTAAATCTTTCTATATCTCAGTTTCCCTAAGCATAAAGTGAGGGGGCTGGAGTATATTATTTGTACTAGTGAAACATGCTATGACTCTGCCGGCACCTGGGAAATCAAAGTAGATCTTTCTTTCAAACAAAAGGAAGGTGCATATTCACATAATCAAAAGAGATAGATGCCTTCAGTACTTTTCGTTCACTCAATTAAAGTTCATCTGGTTGATATAAATAAACCAAGCCAGTGATGCAGGTCTGTCCTATTTCCGTAGTGGCCCCACTCTCCAGAGATCAACCATATCTCAACCAAGTCAAAGAAGGATAAAGTGGAAAAATGAAAATGACCCCAGACCAATCTAATCTGCCAGCCTTAGGCACATGTGCTTTTTTTCTGAGTATGCCCCATGCCAAAATAAATAAACTGTATCAATTTCATGGAAGGGGTGGGAGGTAGAAAAAAATCACCCAAACTAGTTGTTTAATATCCTAGCAACAAAGCAAACCACTCATAACATTAAATTTACTTTTAATAAAAATAATATTTCACAAATGGACTCATTTTACTACTGTGCACATGCATTTAACTTTCCTCCTCTTATCTGCATAATGATATAAAATCTCCATATAGATAAGGATTGAGCAGTTTCTGCATTCATAAGCTGTAGTCCAGAGCAAAATTGTAAAGTAAGCAATTTGTCTCCAACAGCACTCCATTTTTCATCACTTCCAACAGTCACTATTACGATTCAAATAAATGTAACATGTCTGATTAGTACTTTAGATTATTTGAGGCAGTTTCATATACATCATTTTACGAGGTCCTCAACTGCCCTGAGGGTTATACAGAGGAGACAGTATCTCCACTTTACAGATGAGAAAACTAAGTTCCAGAGAAGTGGAGTGTCTTACTAAAGCTGCATAGGAAAAAGCAGCAATTTGTGCCTTGCACACAGGTTCCCTGGCTCCAAGATTTAAGGGGGTCCCATGATGATGGTGCTCAGGCCAACGAGCGCACCCACCTGTCCCCTGACGCTTATCTCCAGGTGTGGGACCATCCTTCCACGTCATCTCTCCTGTGTCCCATTCCTTAGGGGCCTTTTTTCTCAAGCCATGTATCTAAGTGAATTCTTACTAAAATGTTAATGAATGCCACTGAGTTTGTATTTTCCTCTAAACCAGCTTGTGCAAACGAAAAAAAAAAAAAAAAGTCACTCATTTCTAAGACCAAACAAGACCCGAAAGATCCAAACAAGGCCATGAAGTGGCCACAACCTCCTAATCCACCCCCAACCTTCCAGAACATGCTAAGTAAAGTGAGTAAAGTCACTCAGTTGTGTCGGCCTCTTTGCGATCCCATGGACTGCAGTGTACCAGGCTTCTCTGTCCATGGGATTTTTCCAGGCAAGAGTACCGGAGTGGGTTGCCATTTCCTTCTCCAGGGGATCTTCCTGACCCAGGGATCAAACCCAGGTCTCCTGCATTGTAGGCAGACGCTTTACCCTCTGAGCCACCAGGGGATTGTGTTAGCTAAAGCTCTCCTTTAATCAGTTTTCTGGAAACAGCAAGTCTGGCTCTCAAAGTGATATCTTTGACTCCAATATAGGCCCAAGATTCTGGACCCAATGAAATGAGCTATCAGATATAAAATTAGCCTCGTGGGGTTAACATCAGACCTGGTCGAAGCCCCAGTCCTCAGTGCTCTCATTAACTATGTCTCTGCAGAGAAAAATAAACAAAGATGCTTTTAGCGATTCAGCCCAAATGCTGCTCTGAAGCCAGGAGTTGTTTACATTGAGAAGGAAAGATTGCTTCTACAGCACATCTGAGCAATTTCTCTTGTTCAAAGTACACCGGATTCAGAGTTGCAGTGTGTAGTAATTAGCATGCTCTTTTAATATGTGCTTTATTAAAAAAAAATCTTAGCAGTAGCAATTTTCTAACACAGGCCAATAAGTCTTTCTTCATAGGGAAAAATAATACAGATTTCCAGCTTTAATAAAGCTCTGAGAATTATTTACTGATATTTTTGGTAACGAAATTATAATAGTAATTTGTTATCATGTAGTTCCTTTTGTATCAGCATAGGGAAAACCTAACATAGTGAAAACCTATTAAAACTGTGGCAGAACTTATATGCTCATTTATGAACCAGAGACACTTTTTCATGAAATAGGTCATGGAAACTGTTCACTGAAAGAAATATAGAGCACGAAGCTAAGACTCCAAGAGCTTAAATGACCCAAGATCACACAGTTAGTAAGTAAGAAAAAAAAAAAAGCTGGGATTTTGAGTCCAGATTTCTCAATGCTGGCCTGACTCTCATTCTCTCCTGCCCCCCTCCAAAAAAGGCACACAAAGGTTATCACTGTGTGGTCAGTGCTCCTAGGACTAGTGTCAACTAATCATGCCTGAGGCAAAATGACAAGCCGCAAAGGTCATCTTTGTCTCCTTGCTCCTCAGTGCTCCCTTTCCTCTTGCCTCCAAGTTCTGTTCTGGAAGCTCTCCTGGGGTCTGTTCTGGAAGTTTGTCCAGGCTCTATTCTGGAAGTTCTTCTAGGTTCTTTTCTAGAAGCTCCTCCAGATTCTGTTTTGGAAGTTCCTCTAGGATCAGCTGTGGTACTATCTGAAGCCACAGGGAGATCCCACTAAAGCCAGCTCTCAAGGAGCATCTCTGGTGGACATACAGTGATCCAACGTGGAGCCAGGGACCCATCCCAGGGCCACTGCAGGACAGAGGCCCAGTGCTCTTCCTCGCACTTGCCTGAGCTCTGTACCTTCTCCAACGTAGTGACTCTGCCAGGGATAACTCCACGATAGTACAAATCACTGGACCACTGTCTACTCAGCCATCTTCCCACCAATTTCCTTCCAAAAACTGCTTAAAAGAGGGGGAAAGGTCTAACTTAACCACATTTCTTCTTTGTAGTCTCTCCTTCTTCTCCTTTCTAGCCTCTCCTTTCTTGTCATTTATTACCCTCCTGTTAGAAATACAAGTGAAGGTGTCCATGATACATGAGCTTACATGCCATGAAATCTTCATTTATATTCTCTTTAGGAAGTATGCAGCACAAAGAAGAACACAACTTAATGCTCCAGAATCTCTAAATCAGCAAAGAGAAGGAGAGAGGGTATGAGAGAGGAAGCTGAACGGGGAGCCGGAGAGCAGAGACAGAGGGAAGGGAGAAGGGAGGGGGCCAGAGAACATCAGCCTTCATCTTGCAGTCCAAACGCACAGGACTCCACATCCTGCCAAGTAACCCACCCCCACTAGGGATATTAGTGAATCATGTGAATTTTACTACAGAATTCATGGGAAGCAGGGAGAGAGGTGCGAGGTGAGAGGTTAAAGTGTTTACATCACATGCCCTAAAGCCTACAACTTCATGCATTCAACACACCTCATCTCCTAAGCCTCTCGGAGATAGCATACTAGATAGGTAGATAGATAGATAAGAGATATAGATCATCTTTTCTGATCCCAAGATCCCTATCATCACCCTAGTCCTAGTATCTATCCTTCCTGATGGAGAAATATGGCTTTACCCTAGCCTTTCCAAACATGTATACTATACTACACAAACACTTAGGAAAGAGCCCTCCAAGATTCAGTCTCCCCAGGAGGTCACAGGAGATCAAAAATGGCATTTTTGACATGGATGGACATAGAGACTATCATGCAGAATGAAGTAAGTCAGAAAGAGGAAAACAAAAGTCATATATTAACACACACATGTGGGATCTAGGGTAATGGTACAGATAAACCAAAGCTAAAGCAGAAATAGAAACACAGACATAGAGAACAAACACGGATACCAAGGCAGGTGGAGGCGATGGATTGATGGATTGGAAGATTCCGATGGGCATAAGTACACTGCTATGTATCGAGTAGGTAACTAATGAGAATCTACTGTTTAGCACGGGGAGCTCTACTCAGTGTTCTGTGGGGACCTGAATGAGAAAGAAATTCAAGAAAGAGGTGAGATATATATACAAACATATATATATATGTATGACATTCACTTTGCTATACAGCAGAAACTAACAACATTATGAAGCAACTATAGTTCAATTTTAAAAAATAAAAAAAATAGCAATTTTCTCCTGTAACTGATAGACAATAGCCTAAGTGTTTAGGGAAGAGGGACAGAAACTTGCATTTTCAAGTACTTATGCCTAAATACTCTGGTGTTGTTAGGTATGTCTGGCCCAGTGGCAATACTTAAAGTTTCTATACTTGGTTAAACTGACACAATAAAGGACCGAAACCATCTACGCTTTTCATTGCCCAAGTGGAATTTCCATCTCCACCCCTTTTGTAAGATGTGGAATATGCCTGCAACGAGAAAGTAAGTAGCACTAATTTAAAGGGTGTTGACATGACAAGAGAGATCAGGAATGCACTGTGAGGTCCAGCCAGCCCCAGCCACCTTTTGAGGCTTCAAGATAATTCAAGACAGGCTTCCAGTTAGATGTGAAATAGTCCCTAAGGAAATGAAAATGCATGGAGAACTGGGTAGAAAGGAGATGCCATATCAAAATCTACCCATTTCCAATGGCGAACAAGGTGGGGGGGGGGCAGGTTTGCTGTTGCTGTTGGCTCCAAATGGCAACTAATTCCCTCCACCTAAAGAAATTCTCTAATTGCCTGTGACCATCCTCCACGTCGACATTTGGCGGAGCCTGGGAAGCTCGTAGAAGGAAGCATTGAAGTGTTGGCAGGCAGGGTGGGGGCTGAGTCTTCGGACACAGACGGAATGACCTAATTTGCAGAAGGCTTTGGTGGACAAGAATAAAGACTGGTTCTCTGAAAGCTGGGAAGGGACATTTAGCCTCGGAGAGTAAAGGTTATTTTATCAGGAAATAAATCAGAGGTCTGTACCGTGACCACTTTTTTCCAGGCACATCTTGGTGACGAGGGTGTGGATTCAGACCACAGGAATCCCAAAACCACCCGTCCTCCCCATCAGCTCTCTGGGACACCAGGCGCATGGCTGGTGAAAGCCCCAGACAGCGGCATTCTTGAGTCTTCGCTTTGTGTCTTTCTGAGTGTGTGTGGTTTCTTTCACTTGTGTTTGTATTTGGCATTTGTTTTTTTGTTTGTTTGTTTATTTGTTTGGACAGTCCCATGTGGAGGCTGCTGGTTGCTATCCTTCCCTCTGTGGGAAGTGGCTGCCAAGGAACCGAGTGTCTGCCATGCCCAGCTTCAGCCCCTCTGGCCAGCTGCCAGGCCTGAGGTGCCGCCTGGCGCTTCTGCTGGACTGTCTTACAAGATGCAAAATTCTAGTGGGCATCAGGGAAGCAAGGAGAGGAGCACTTAGGGGCAAGAGTGAGGCAGGATTCTTCCAACCTGTCAGGCAGTCCCCAGGGAGTGGCAAGTGTCTGTCACAGAGATGTCCATTCACAGTGAAAATACTTAAGCTAATGAAAATACGCAGAGGCAGCAGATACCACACACTTGCAGCCGATCAATACATCCTGTTGAATAAAAGCAACACATGCTCTTTTTTTTTCCACTGAACAAGTTGTAAACTTTATTTTTTTCAGTTATGAAAGTATTAAAACACGTGAACAGGAGGCTTGAAAAATATAGAACAAAATCACATATAGGTCCACTATGATGTTAGCTGCAACTATGATGTTCAGCTCTGCAACCCCGTGGACTGTAGCTCACCAGATTCCTCTGTCCATGGGATCTCCAGGCAAGAATACTGGAGTGGGTTGCCATTCCTTTCTCCAGGGGAGCTTCCTGACCCAGGGATCAAACTCAGGTCTCCTGTGTTGCAGGCAGATTCTTTACTGTCTGAGCTACCAGGAAAGGCCAGTTGCACTATACATTACAGTTAATTTTTTAAGTAAATAAATTAAGATTGTTAGTTGGAGTTTCAGTATCAAACTCTCAAAAATTGATAGAATGAACAGAAAAGCAGAAGGATATAGTAGACTTGAAAACCTCTATAAAGTAATTCAACACAGTTAAGATTTATACAATTTTCACATAAAAGCAAGGTACAAATCCCAGTCAAGTTCCCATAGACTATAAACCAGGAGACACTGGGACATATCCAGGCACATAAAAAAAGGTGCAAAAATTTCATAGTCTAAAGGTATTGAAATCATACAGAGTCTGTTCTCTTATCACTGGGAACACATGTTCTTATGATGGGGAAGGGTAAGTAGAGCCTGGGGTCCTAGTGGACATCTACAAAACGACAAAAAGGAGGGATACAGCTGCCATACAGTTGGACATCGTCTCTACTGTGGCCCAGAGGTGTGTCCCACCTCAAAACCTGAAATAAACTTGAACACCCCACCTTCAGAGAAAGAAGATGGAGTTATTTTTTTAAAATAACACAGGCTCTCACTTTGAAGCTATTTCAAAAGCCTAAGATATAATTTAGTTTTGAGGGAGGGGGAGAACTGCGAGAAAGGAAAAGAAGTAAAAACACAAGTTGTAAAAAATAAAATAAAAGTAAAGTCCTAGAATTAAACTTTGCAACCAAAACATAGGCCTTTGGGTTTCTCATCAATCAATCACAGCTCTGTGTTGCTGTTTTGGTGAATAGATTTCTGAATTTTATTTTGAATGGTATAATTTTCAGATTAAGATGGTAAAAGAAGAACAGGCTCAAAAGGGGAAAAAAAAAAAAAAAGGAAACGACTCCATGTAACTACTTCATACAAGTGAGGGCATGGACACGGATGTGCCGAAATGTTTCTTCTAACTTTCCACTATCTCCCAGCTCTTTGCGCTGAGGTCTGTAAATTCACTCTGCTCAGAGAGCTGAGCCTGTCTGCATATTATCAGAGATAACATCAGGTCAGCGCTTCAATGACCAAAACCCCGTTTTCAGAAACTTAACTCAGGTATAAAATGTGTTTGGGGCTCCAATGTGGCAGATAACATCTCAAACCAGCAGTTAATTCTCTAACATGTGTTTCAAGGGCAAACATCTTCTAACTGCTTATTTTCTGATCCCATAGTACAAATAAACACAAAGTCATACATTAAAATTATCCATAGCAAGTCTCACAGTCAGCAGCCCTAACTAATTGGATCCTGAGAAAGTAGTGTGTGGAACAATGCTACGTTTCAAACGGGACATTCTTAGTAGGGAAATATTCAACATGGAGAGCAGGGTGATAGGGGAAGGAGAAAGCTGTTATTATGGAAAATTCCTTGGAGTGTGTCTTTGGAGTATCAAAAGAAATCTGAAAGGAAAAGGAGAAAATAATTTCTTCATTAATCCTCCTCTAAAAGCTCTGAGAAGGAAGTGGCAACCCACTCCAGTACTGTTGCTTGGAAAATCCCATGGATGGAGGAGCAAGGTAGGCTACAGTCCATGGGGTTGCAAAGAGTCAGACATGATTCATTCATTCATGGTGAAATAACTATACTTATGATTATTTTGAAATGTATAGAAATATTGAATCACTATATAGTGTAACAAGAACTAACAGTGTTGTAGGTCAATTATACTTCAAAGATAAACAAGCTTATAGAAAAACAGATCAGATTTGTGATGACAGGGGTAGGGGGGTGGTGGGCAGGGAGGATTGGATGAAAGTGGTCAAAAGGTACAAACTTTCAGTTATAAGATAAATAAGTACTAGGAATGTAATGTACAACATGATAAAGATAGCTAACACTGCCATATGCTGGATATAAAGTTGTAAATAGCTACCTGATTTTTGAAGCACAAAATATGATATTATCATCATGTACCACCTTTACACTGAGCATTCATCCAGGGGGCTTGGATGACTAAAACACAGAAGACATGGCCATTGGCTTCATGGTGTCAGGCTGAGGATATGGAATAAATGAAAAGATAAAGTATGTGGTGGTATCAGTCACATACTAAACACACTGGCAATAAGCAGAGGTGGTGGAGAGAACAGAAACGGCCTAGAAGGCCAGGCTCACTAAGTGGGGTTATTAGTGCGAACTTTAGAGCCGAGCTGCTTGGGATTAAACTTGACCTTGACTTGGGCACGTTGCTTAATCTCTGATACTGGCTTTCGGGGGCAGTGTCTGGCATATGGAAGCACTAGATGTGTAAGGAAAACTGATACGAGAGAGGTTGATGTCAAATAAAACAGATTCAGGGAACAGACTCTGCTCCTTCATTTTATCTTCCTGTTTCGTCACTGTTTCCTTATCTATTGCCTGAGATTCCTCGAAGATCATGGACAGAGTTCCCGCATTTCCTCGCAGTTTCTATCAGGTGCCTGAGGACAACTGGAGTCAAACCCTCTTCTCCTCCCTTGGTGTTGCCCTCCCTGACTCATACCTGGGGGTGGACGAGTGTGGCTCCCCAAAATCCTTAGCTCTGCTGCTCCCCATTTCCAAGCATGGCAACTCCAAGCCAGATTCTTTCAGAGGCAAGTAGCAAAACTCAGATTCAAACCAGCTTTTGCAGAAGAAGGGATTTTGCAGGAAGGATGCTGAGGAGCCCCTAGAATGCCAAGGGGCCCTCTGACCAGAAGCTTGGGAAGGCGGGGACAGGAGCAGCTCTGGGGGCTTCCAGGCCTCAATCTGAAATGGTTTTTCCTTTGTTTTCTGTTTTGTTTTGGGGTTTGGGTTTTGGGGGGGATTTTTTTTCTGGCCACATGATATGTAAGATCTTATTAATTCTTCTCTGACCAGGGGTAGAACCAGCGCCCTCTGTATTGAAACCTCAGAGTTTTGACCACTGGACCACCAGGAAAATGTCTAAAATGCATTTTCTTCATTTTCTGCTTCTCTCTGCCATGGCTTTGTTCCTTCAGTCTGGTTTTCTCAGGAGGGGGAAACCAAGGCCACCAGCAAGTAGCTCCTGGCTCGCTTCTCCTTGTTTTGTCATAAGAGAGAAAAGGGTCCTTATTCTCTTAGTTTTAAGCTACAAAATCCCAGAGGATGACTCTGGGCTTTGATCACATGGCCAGCCTTCGGCTACTCCCTGCGGCAGGAAGTGAGGCCAAGACACTGTGTTTGGGCCAGCTGTCTTTCCTAGGACAATTTCTGTGGTCAAGTACGTGGAGTCCAGTAAGAACATGCCAGCTCTCATCACACGCAGATGTGTTAGGGTTGGGGGAGATGGAAGTGTTCCCCAAAACAATGAAGTGCTGTTATGTAGGGACAAAGTGGTGCCAAGAGGACAGATATCTTCAACATTATAGAAGGGTGTTGGGGAGATAGTACTTTTATAGATAAGATTTGCAGGATTGAGTAAAATATGTCATTTTCTGCTTTCACAGATTCTTCATCTCTCATCCTTCATGATATACATCAGTCCCTTCTTATATACACTACGATATTTAAAATGGGGCTTCCCTGGTGGCTCAGACAGTAAAGATCTTCCTGCAATGCAGGAGACCCAGGTTCGACCCCTGGGTTACGAAGATACCCTGGAGAAGGGAAACTACTCCAGTATTCTTGCCTGGAGCACTCCACAGACAGAGGAGCCTGGTTAACATAGATAACCAAGGAACTTCCCTGGCCATCCAGTGGCTAAGTCTCTGAGCTTCCACTGCAGGGTTCACGGTTCGACCTCTGGTTGGGGAACTAAGATTTTGCAAGCTGCATGGATCTTTATTTTGGTGCAGCCAAAATAAATAAATAAATATACACATACATACATAAAACAGATAAATAACAAGGACCTACTGTACAGCACAAGGAACCCTACTCAATATTCTGTAATAACCTACATGGGAAAAAAACCTTGAAAAACAATGGATATATGTATAAATGTAACTGAATCACTTTGCTGAACACCTAAAACTAACACAACATTGTAAACCAACTATGCTCCAATGTAAAATGGAAACTTTACTCAAGTCAACCAATCCTTTCTTTCTATTTCATAAAGGCAAATGCATCTGTGTAAGGACACCACATCACACAGTTCTAAAGACCTCATTCCCTTTGCATTCTGGAAGGCAGAACACAGAGCCAGCGCACCCCTTGGCACTCTCTCCCTGCCTCGCACACGGTGCCTTCTCAATAAAGGCTTGCTGCTCGAACTCATGAGTGAATGATCACGATGCAATTTTCTTTTTCCAATGCAACAGTGAAGTTACGAAACACATCAATCGTATACAAGTGCTTTATTTAAATTTATTTTTAATAGAAGGATAACTGCTTTGCAATATTGTGTTGGTTTCTGCCATGTATCAGCGTGAATCAGCCAGAGATTCATGTATGTCCCCTCCCTCTTCCGTCTCCCTCTCTAAAATACAAGTTCCTTAGCTTTCACTGAAGGCAAGCTATGTTATCAATGTACACCCCCAATTACACCATTTTTAAGATACAAAAATAATAATACCTCTCTCAGAGATTGTCCTAAGTGTTAAACAAGATAACAAACATGGCAGTGAATACATGTTACTCAGAACACTCATTTCCTACTTTCCTAAGAACTTTGTTCTTCTTGTTTTTTCCTTCACTACTACCTCAGCCCCTTGAGGAAAAAAAGGGAGCATCTTATTACTGAAAGAAGACTTTAAAATAATTTAGTTCAGTGTTCTCATATGCAAAACACTGACTGTTCATAAGCTGAAGAATGTATTTCTAGGGGCCTTTGAGAACTATTAAAAAGAATCAATTTTATTTGCTTTCAAGAATTATGCTAAATTAATATAAGCATATTCTGTGTAAATTCAATGACCATCTTAAAAGCAAGCACTGCTACCAGACTCATGCTAACACTTAGGATTTTATTGATGATAAATAATTGTCTGAAGAGGCTAAACACATTTTTACTCAAATCTCATTTATAGATGGATACATAGACAGACATAGACTTGGACATACATATGTACCGAAGTGACGCTGCGTTTGTACTCAGCCCTCTGCCAGGGACGTCACCCCCACACACTAACTCAGCTCATCCTCTCCACAGCATTCAGATAGCTTTGCTACCTAGATTCAGATTTATGAGACAGATTGCTGAGGATCAGCAATTTAAGCAATTTGCCCAGGGTTTCAAAGCCAGAGAGAGGGGGGAATCAGGACAAGTCTCATCATAGCTATTGTCAGAAAGACCTCCTTCATTGAACAGAATCAACTCTGTGTCCCTTCAAAAGCCTCACCAGCTATTTCTGTTATCGAAAATTCTTTTCTGAGCCTTTCAAAATCTTATCTAACACAAGAAACTAACTTCTAGTAAAGAAAATAGAGAAAAAGAGCTGTGTGTGTGTGTGTGTGTGTGTGTGTGTGTGTGTGTGTATGTCCCTACTGGATGGATGGATAAATGAATGAATGTGGATGGATGGATAGATGAACAGAATGGCCAACACAGTGTTCTCTGGCAGCCTCTAATTCTTTTTTTCTTAACTATTTTTATTGAAGTATAGTTGATTTACAATGTTGTTAATCTTGTTATACAGAAAAGTAATTCGGTTACACCTAAATATACATTCTTCTTTTAATGCTTTTCCATAACATTTTATCATAGGGTTTTTTTTTTAATTGGAGAGTAATTGTTTTGCAATGTTGTCTTAGTTTCTGCTGTACAACAATGCGAATCAGCTATATCATTTACGTGACTTCCTACTTTTCTCTCCAGGACACGTAATCCAACAACAAATTGGATTACTGGCTCAGAGGTTAAAGTGTCTGCCTGGAAGGCGGAGACCCAAGTTCGATCCCTGGGTTGGGAAGATCTCCTGGAGAAGGAAATGGCAACACATTCCAGTACTCTTGCCTGGAGAATCCCATGGACGGAGGAGTGTGGTATTCTACAATCCATGGGGTTGCAAAGAGTCAGACACAACTGAGCCACTTTCACTTTCACTTTCAGAATTAACTATTTGACTTAGACTCACTTACAAAAAGAAAGAGATTTATAAGAATTAGTAACTTCTTAGCAGCCAAGCACTTTTAAAAATGCTTTAGAAGCTTGGCAATTACTACCCCCCTTAAACAAAACAAAGAATTTTCAAAAAACACTAGCATTTCCTAACCTTACAGTTTTGCATGAGGGCACTGAATCTGTTCATATGTGTTTTTGCATTTCATCCTCACGTTAAAGTATGAAAAACAGATATTATTAGTCCCAGGTATTCTTATTCCTCATTTTCAAACAAGGAAACAGACTCAGAATAAATCACCTGCCCAGGTTGTATATCTGTTTGACACACATGCTCGGTTGCTTCAGCTGCGTCCAGTGCTTTGCAACCCTGTGCCTGCCAGGCTCTTCTATCCATGGAATTCTCCAGGCAAGAATAGCGGAGAGGGTAGCTATTCCCTTCTCCAGAGGATCTTCCCAATCCACGGAGTGAACCCAGGTCTTCTGCACTGCAGGCAGACTCTTTACTACTGAGGCACCAGAGAAGCCCCTATCTTAGCAATTATGAATAATGCTGCAATGAACAAGAGTACAGATATCTCTTTGAAATCCCGATTTTAATTCTTTTGGACATATACCCAAGAGTGGGATTGCGCAAATCATGTTGTTTCTATTTACGATTTTTTGAGGAACTTTCCTACTGCTTTCCATAATGGCTGTATCATTTTAAAATCCCGCCAACAGCATACATTCTATTTTAACATCAAATTTGCCTTTTGTCTGCATCACCAGTTTTTGTCTATGGAATTTATATACAGTTCAGTTCTCTCAGAAAGAAAGTTAAAGATTATCCTGCAGCCACAAGACCAGTGAACGGGATGAGAAATCACATGACTACACACGAACAGGGGAAGCTCCAACTCTCAGGGAAGTTGCATCCTGGAAAAAGATGAACAAATTGATTTTCAAATAATTCTTATAGTACAATATAGGAAAAAGAGAGTGAGTCATATCAGCTTACAGAGGTTAACTTCCTGCTTTAGAGGAAGAACAATGTGAAAACTACTGGCTAAACTACTTATGGAAGCAAAAAGGCTTGCATGTTCCAACTTCTCCCTTCCTCCCAAGCTCCATCTTTTGATATTCTTCAACCTGTACTCAATGTTCCAACCACTATTTTTATTTCCCCAAACACTACATGCTGATCTATGATTCTGTGCCTTTCTTTATTCTGTTAACTCCTCCTGGAACAAGTTTACCACACACCACACAACCTATATTTCTTGCCTACCTAGAAAACTTCCAGAGAACCCAAAGAGATGAGTCTGTGGAGATTTCCAGACCCTCCACCTCCCTATCATAGGGTCATGCCTTTCTCTGCACTACCTCCAAGCCTTGAACCTTTTATGTAGAGCTAATTCTGATGTCCTGCAATAATGTGGACACTCTTACCCACTCGGCTAGACTGTGGGTACTTTGAGGACATATACAGGGTTTTATATTTACTGATGATGATATGAAAGTGCTGCACTCAATATGCCAGCAAATTTGGGAAACTCAGCAGTGGCCACAGGCCTGGAAAAGGTCAGTTTTCATTCCAATCCCAAAGAAAGGCAATGCCAAAGAATGCTCAAACTACCGCACAATTGCACTCATCTCACATGCTAGTAAACTAATGTTCAAAATTCTCCAAACCAGGCTTCAGCAATACGTGAAGCATAAACTTCGAGATGTTCAAGCTGGTCTTAGGAAAGGCAGAGGAACCAGAGATCAAATTGCCAATATCCACTGGATCATGGAAAAAGCAAGAAATTTCCAGAAAAACATCCATTTCTGCTTTCTTGACTATGCCAAAGCCTTTGACTGTGTGGATCACAATAAACTGTGGAAAATTCTGAAAGAGATGGGGATACTAGACCACCTGACCTGCCTCTTGAGAAACCTATATGCAGGTCAGGAAGCAACAGTTAGAACTGGACATGGAACAACAGACTGGTTCCAAAGAGGAAAAGGAGTACGTCAAGGCTGCATATTGTCACCCTGCTTATTTAACTTATATGCAGAGTACATCATGAGAAATGCTGGGCTGGAAGAAGCACAAGCTAGAGTCAAGACTGCTGGGAGAAATATCAATAACTTCAGATATGCAGATGACAACACCCTTATGGTGGAAAGTGAAGAGGAACTAAAAAGCTTCTTGATGAAAGTTAAAGAGAAGCATGAAAAAGCTGACTTACAGCTCAACATTCAGAAAATGAAGATCATAGCATCTGGCCCCATCACTTCATGGCAAATAGATGGAGAAACAGTGGAAACAGCGTCAGACTTTATTTTGAGGGGCTCTCAAATCACTGTAGATGGCGATTGCAGCCATGAAATTAAAAGATGCTTACTCTTGGAAGGAAAATTAGGACCAATCTAGATAGCATATTTAAAAGCAGAAATATTACTTTGCCAGCAAATGTCCATCTAGTCAAGGCTATAGCTTTTCCAGTGGTCATGTATGGATGTGACAGTTGGACTGTGAAGAAAGCTGAGCACTGAAGAATTGATGCTTTTGAACTGTGGTGTTGGAGAAGACTCTTGAGAGTCCCTTAGACTGCAAGGAGATCCATCCAGTCCATTCTAAAGGAGATCAGTCCTGGGTGTTCACTGGAAGGACTGATGCTGAAGCTGAAACTCCAATACTTTGGCCACCTGGTGCAAAAAGTTGATTCATTGGAAAATATTCTGATGCTGGGAGGGATTGAGGGCAGGAGGAGAAGGGGACAACATAGGATGAGATGGCTGGATGGCATCATCAACTTGATGGACATGAGTTTGAGTGAACTCCGGGAGTTGGTGACGGACAGGGAGGCCTGGTATGCGGCGATTCATGGGGTTTCAAAGAGTTGGACATGACTGAGCGACTAAACTGAACTGAACTGATATTCCCCCATAGTATTGTGGCCTGACTTTAAGCATTATGATTGCCGAGGCATCCAGTTCAAAGATACCCATCTCAAAGAAGCACCCTGCCAGCCATAGGACCCATCTACTAGCAAACCAACCAGATAAATAACCACGCCATGCCCACCATGAAGCTCCCGTTTTAAAAGCCCTTAGTAACCCAGAAAATTGACCACTTGAATGATCCCACTTCTCCTTTCCCACTCCCTAATTTCCACTCATATTTTGTGCGTACACACATGCTAAGTCGTTTCAGTGGTGTCCAGCTCTTTGTGACCCCATGGACTGTAGCCCATCAGGCCCCCCTGTCCATGGAATTTTCCAAGCAAGAATACTGGAAAAGTTTGCCATGCCCTCCTCCGGGGGATTTTCCCGACCCAAGGATTGAACCCACATTCTCTTATATCTCCTCCACTGCAGTCAAGTTCTTTACCACTAGCACCACCTGGGAAGCCCAAATTATATTTTAAATTCCCAATAAAGAGTGAACCTGCTAAACCCTAGACAGCCCACACTCAGACACTAATAAAAACAGAGCCTCAAATCGGCACACTCCCGTTGGACCCATCACTTCACTGTGTGGCCCCTGGGCATGCCATGTACCCTCCAGGACCTGCGAATAATAAATTTTGTTCTTCAGAGTCCCCTGATGGTTGTTGCTGAGGTGTGTCCTGCAGTTATAATAAGAAGCACAGGGTTGGTCCCGTCACAACACTGGCTCTGGTGGGGGGATGTCCACTGGGGGGCTCAAAGTAGGACAGACTCTGGGAGTGCTTCGGGCATTCCTGGATGATAGCATCACTATTAACAGGCTAACTCCACACAGTGAAGACCACTCAGTTCAGTTCAGTTCAGGTCTGACTCTTTGTGACCCCATGGACTGCAGCACGCCAGGCTTCCCTGTCCATCACCAACTCCCAGAGTTTACTCAGACTCATGTCCATTGAGTTGGTGATGCCATCCAACCCTTGTCCTCCCATTCGGCCCCTTCTCCTCCCGCCTTCAATCATTTCCACTAATGATGTTTAATATGTGACAGATTAAATCAAACTGAGTTGACTGAAAAACTGAGAAGGTGTGAACTTGATGTTTTCACGACTTCACCTCCTTCTCATTTCTTTTGTTCTATGTCTCCTACACA
>SJYC01084727.1:0-13804 GCA_006408675.1 Madoqua kirkii
TAATATGTGACAGTTAAATCAAACTGAGTTGACTGAAAAACTGAGAAGGTGTGAACTTGATGTTTTCACGACTTCACCTCCTTCTCATTTCTTTTGTTCTATGTCTCCTACACACACCTATTTATATCCCGGAAAGCTTGCCTCTGGCTAAGTTGTGTATGCTCAGCAAGCATTAATTCCTGTGTCCAGATGCTGTTGTGAGCAAGGGAGAGAAAGACGAGTGAGCCAAGATGCGCGCTTCAAAGAATCCTAAAACAAAACTGACGGAATATTACCATGTAAGAAGGGCAACCAAGTGCCCAAGGGGTCGGAGAAGAGAGAAAAACATCCAGAGTGAAGAGTCAGGAAACACCATCCTTGGGTTTTTGTTTCCTTTTCATTATATTTTATTAATAAAAAAATCACAATTTATGTCATAAATGAACAGGCAAATTATTAATTACATGATTTGAGATTCAGGATGAAAACCAATAAAAATGAGTTTGATATACAGCAAAGTGGGCTTTCCAGGTGTGCAGTGGTAAAGAACCTGCCTACAAATGGAGAAGATGAGGGTTCGATCCCCAGGTCGGGAAGATCCCCTGGAGGAGGAAACGGCAACCCACTGCAGTGTTCTTGCCTGGAAATTCCATGGACAGAGGAGCTTGGCGGGCTACAGTCTATGGGATCGCAAATAGCTGGACACAGTTGAGAACTGAGCAACTGAGCACAGCACACATACAGCAAAGTTATATATATACACATATATAGCAAGCACATGGTCTCCCTGCTATCAATATGCCTTTATTAGGATCTGCATTAGCCATTCATTTCATTAAAATTGTTTTTTCTCTTCCTCTTGAAAAACAAGTTCCAAAATACAGTTTATTGTACTAGCTTCTTTTTTCACTATGGGCAGTTCACACAAGGCCTTGGGTTTTGAAATCACATGCTGCTGTGCTGTGCTTAGTCACTCAGTCGTGTTCGATTCTTTGCAAACCCAGGGACTGTAGGCCACCATGCTCCTCTGTCCTTGGGGATTCTCTAGGTAAGAATCTGGAGTGGGCAGCCATGGCCTCCTCCACGGCATCTTCCCAACCCAGGGATCGAACCCAGGTCTCCCACATCGCAAGTGGATTCTTTACCATCTGAGCCACCAGGGAAGCCCTCTAAATCACATATATGTTCTCTAAATTCCCCTCAAAAAAAGATTTTTCCAGCCATTTTTTACAACTAAAGTGCCCTGATCTTGGGAGATTTTTAATCAAAGCATTGCCATGTTCACTTCCCATGTTTTCAGAGTTTATCTTGAAATCCCAGAGACGTTTTCTGCAAACTCTGGCAGATCCAGAGCTTCTCCATGTTAATCAACTTTAGGACACTGGGAGCACTGGAATGCCACTATTATGCTGCTATTGTTGTTGCAATTAATAATCTTATAATAACACTGCCATAGAACATAGGCTGAGTGAACTACACCTAGAAGTATTAAAGAAAACAAAAAGGGTTTCTTCATCTCATTCAGGTTAGACAGAGAAACCACAGAGGTTTAGCCATGCTGAGTCAGCAAGTGTCCGCAGATGATATTCTCATAGCACCTAAAATATATCACATAAAATTCTGCTGTCACTGTTTATGCTATATGTTCGCTATTTTAAAAGTGGGAGAGACTGTTAACAAAGCAGGTCCAGGTCGCTAATATAAGTGATTCAAGTCTCCATTCCCCCAGTGAGTTTCCTGAGGAAACAAGAGAACCTCTAAGGCAACGCTGTTGGGGATTTCTGGGGGAAAATGGGAATGGGGTCAAAAACATTTGGTTAACATCAGAGTCCTCAGCTTGAGGCAAAGTCACGTCCACCAAGCATGATTCAGATCTACTTTGGTGTATCTGGCAAGGTCGACCCATCAGAAAAGCGTACTGGATGAGAGTCTTCTAGAAGAGAGCTCACTGTAAGGGAAAAAGGAGTCAGGATGACAAGTTTGGCCCCAACAAAATGCTTTGATTTCCAGAGGTAATGAACAATTGCCAGGTGTGAACTCGTCTCTTGACCTGTAAGAAATGGGCAATCTCATGTATTATTGGAGTATGTCACGTGCTACTACCAACTTGGGATCTCTCCTCCCTTTGAAAGAAGGAGCAGAGTCCAGGAAAAAGTAGGACTAAAGGATGGATGGTTCTGTGTTTTTGCTTTTGTAAACCCATTTTCTGAGCTCAAACTGCATGCCAACCAAAAGACACAGATTAGAACTCTGAATGCTGAAGGGAATTAAGAATTGCTGGTTGTCCCAGCTTCTAAAATTTGCAAAGGATGGCAGAAAAATTCTAGTGGAATTAATATATTTCTTATACTTGTCCCAGATGTGTTCAATTTATTTTTCATTATTTTCCCCTCCTGATAGAAGAATGCTCTAGCTCTCCATTTGTAATTTCTCGCAAAACCCCAGTCCTGAGCAGAGATTCTGCTAATGATTTTAGCCTGCTGGGTTGGGAGACTGGAGCAACTGGGCTACAGAAGTTGTTTTGCTCTTTTTTGGGAAACGAGGGCCATTTGGAAGTCTGTTCTCCCTCTTTCCCTTGCCCTAGACAGAGCAGAAACTCAGTCACGCTCAACAGCTCTAAGTGAGGCTGATGTTTGTCAGATACACCTCAAAGTTATGGCTGTTGTGTTTCCTAAACCCAATACTTCATGGTGAATGCAATGAGAAGGTGCGAGCATTTGAGCTTTGCCTATGGGGTTAGACTTAATGACCTTTGGGATTTTTTCCAGCTCTGCACTTTGTTGATCTTGAGAGCTGTATAACCTCCGATGAGATATAGAGTCATCACAGAAGGATTCAGAACCATTTACAAATCTGTGTTGAATGTGGTAGGTCAAAGAATTGTAAGCATTCTTATTGGTAAGTCATGTGTGAACAAACGATTGAATTTTCTTGAGTTTTTTTAGAATGAATGAAAAGTTTTAAAAACATACCTACCCTTTGACACAGCAACACCACTTCTAGACCGGAAGGCTATCCCCTACTTCAGATGCCAGTCAAAAGTCCAGCTTGTTACCAGTGCCTCTGACTCACTGCCTATAAATCAAAGGGTCGCATAACCCCACAGATTCAATTAATTTGCTAGAATGGCTCATACAACTCCAAAAAAAAAAAACAAAAAACTGTTTGCTTACTAGATTACCAGCTTTTAATCTACCAAAATATTAATATCCTTAAAATATTACAAAGGATATTATTAAGCCTATCAATAAATAGCTAGATGAAAAGTAAGTATCTAGGGTGAGATCCAGAAGGGTCCAGAACACAAGAGTGTCTATCCCTGTGGAACTAGGGTATGTCACCCTTCTGACATGGGGATGCTGTTCACTAATCCAGGTGTTCATCACATCTCACTGTTCAAGAGTTTTCACAGAGCTAATCACAGTCCTCCCTGCCCTTTCCCTTTTCAGGGGTCAGTGGGTGGGGCTGAAAGGTCCAACCTCCTAATCACTTGGTCTTTCTGGTAACCAGCTCCATTCTGAAACTAGGCAGGGTGCCCATCCTAACTCACCTTATCAACATAAAGTCCAGTGTGCTTTAAAGGGCCACCTTATGAATAAAGATGCTCCTGTCCCTCAGGAAATTCCAAGGGTTTTTAGGAGTCCTGTGCCAGGAGCCACAGGCAAAGACCAAATATACTTCTTGTATACCACAAAGATTTTCAAAGAATTTAACACTAAAATGTTCATCTGGTGTTTTGAAAAATAATGTTTAAAAGGCAGAAAATATTTAAATGCCCAGCAAGAGGAGATAGGGTCAGTAAAACATGGTGCATATGTGCATAGAATACTGTGCAGTCATCAAAAATGAGGCAGCAAACGTCGATTTATCAAAGTGAAAGGTGAGATTATAAAGACAGCATCCCAGTGTGATTCCAGGTTTGCAGCAGAAGTACCCACATATACACTGAAAAAAAATCCTAAAGGAACTACAATCAAAAATGAACAATTATACATAATTACCACTGGTGATGGAGTAAAAATGATTTCTATTGCCATCTCTTTGTATCTTTTTTCTAAATTTCTACAATAAGTAATATTTTTATGTTGCAAAAAATGTTTAAAAGATCTATGTATTAATACATTATCAATTTTGTGTGCAATATTTATTGAATGTCTATTATTCAACGGGCCTGTGGATATGCAAATTACCCCATAAAATCTTCATTAACTACTCAACATTGCTTTCTGAGGGATGTAGAAGCAAAAGAAGCCTAGTACAGTGGTTAAAATCAACAAAAACATGGGAAAACATTTAAAGTCACATTAACGAATGCAAAACACCAGCCAGGACTTGCAACCTCAAATTCTTAAAACGGAACTCAAAAAAAAAAAAAAATAGATGCTGTTCACCTATTAGTTCTAATTCCTATTCATTGTCTTGATGTGGTAGCTTGGAGAAAATTTTGGCCACAGTACTCTGCAGCTGTGCCCGCTGAGAAGTTTCGTCTATTCCCCTGCCCTCCAGTCTGGGCTAGAGTGTGTCTCCAACATGCCAGTTCTGAGCCTGGGTCTCCAGAGACCTTGCAGTTTCCACTTTTTTTTATAGAAACTTTGACCACCACGTGAATCAGCCTGGGCTAGGCTGCTGGAGGATGAGCAAGCTCAAGAAGAAAGGCTCCAGTCATCCTATGGTCCAGACGTGGCCATCATAAGCCAGCTGGCCCCAGCTGCCCCCCCAGCTGACCGCAGACACATGAGCAAGCCCAGCTGAGGTCAGCAAAGCCCAGACCCAACCCGCAAAACCACCCAGAGGAGGCCAATCCTAAAGGCCAACCCACAGAACTTCGAGTTAAATAAATGTTAGCTGTTTGAAGCCACAACGTTTCAGGGTGGTTTGTCACGCAGCAAAAGCTAACCGATACACCATCCCATCTCATCCACTCCTCCTCAATTCTCAAAGGAGGAAACCAGTGAGGAGAACAGAGTACCGCTGAGTGACATGGTAACTCAGAGACCAGGAGAAGGCCTTTATTCTTCTGGCCGCCATGCCGCCGTCCTGGCCGCAGAATGCTCCAGCAAGGACAAGGTAAGCAGAGTTCACACGCAAGGACAGAATGAATACCTTGGCCAGACAAGCATAGGGAATGGGCTTCAGGTCACTGTGAGCTCCATGTCTTCCTGCCAACTTAATAGTTTGGCTGCAGGAGAAGGCAAAAATACCACGTTCTCTTCTACCCTGGCCACAGCCCAGTCAATTCCAGTATTTCCCAAGCTCAGAGACCACCTGAGAACCGGGCCCTCTGAGACCTAAGAAGTGTTTACCCTCTCTTCTCTTTACTTCTCTCCTCTCCTTTCTCCTCCTCTGTTTCCTCTTCGTTTTTCTTCAATCCCTTTCTCTCAAAAAACCAGAGACCCAGGTCTCTTGACCACGGCACCCCAGGTCTTTCCCTGACCTTTCCCACCTCGTACACACCCAGAAGAGGTCACACTGACAGAAAAACGAGTCACAGATCACAGCCTGAGCCCAGCCTCGGGTTTGCCCTACAGCCACTCATAAGATACTTCACTCCCAAGCGCCAGGCCCCAAACACTAGCCAATTAATCCTCACAGCCACCCCGTGTATTAATTAGACCTCATTATTCACACGTTATAGGTGAGGAAAACAAAAACCAGAAAACCGGGGAGCACGGCTGCCATCCCCCAGGCCCACGAAGTAGGATGGGACACCGCCCCCCACCCCCCAGCCCTCCTGGCACTGGGGCTGGAGCCAGGCAGGCGCTGAGCACCAAGCCACAGCAGCTCCCCATACCCCCACCCCCCGGGGAGGCTCAGGCTCCGAGGCCGCTGCCAAGGGCGGCTCAAACTTTTCCTTTTCCATTAGCCACAGGTGTGTTTTACCACAGCCTAACTAGCAGCTACTATTTATTCTCTGGGATTTTCTAAAAATGTGCTTTTGCAGACCTTCAAGCCAAAGCCATTCCCAGCATCACTCTTTATTAAATCGAACCGCAGAAATGTATTGAAAAATCACGAGCATTTTGAAACATACTGAGTCCTTTATGGCCGAAATAATCTAATAGACAAGCTGTTGTTAATTTACAACCTTAATTTTCAGACACACTTCTTGAGTCAAAAGTACTTCCTGCTCTGTAATTCCTGTAGGGATACAGGTGGTCTCGGACTAAGTACACATCTACTGTACATTAAAATGTATTTCTTACTTAACTTAACATTTCTGAAATCTCAAGTTTATGTCTAGACTATTTTAATCAGCTAAATGTCATAATAAGCCATATGTTGGTCTTGATCGGTTACATACACCAGCCCTACTCATAAAGTATCAAAAGGTGTTTTTAAAGAGAAGTCTGTGTTTGTTTTACCAAGAAAATGGTGCTTTCAGACTATCATATCAGACGTGCTGGCAGGCAGAAAACGGCCTTACGTAACTAGTGGGGGAAAAATGGGGTTTTCTCCTTCTTTCCCCACCCCAGGTACCATTCCATCAATGCCACTTTTAAATTTCAGAGTTTTGAAGCCATAAGCTTATAACTGTCCTTTGACCACTCTTCACAAACATCAACACCAGAAGGTACCTCTGTTGCTGCTGCTCTCCTTTCACTGGGGTTCTCTGCTGTCTCTTCATGCCCACTGAGTTTGCCTGCAGGTCTCAACTCCCCTCCAAAAAAAGGCACCAGGTCACCCAAACATAAGGATGGTGGCAAAGAAAGAAAACTGCTGACTACATAGGTATCCAAACCGTGCCTGAGCACCTGCCACAATCCAGGTGTGGTGGTTGGATCTCTAGACACTGAAACAAACACGAGATCCTGGGGCCTGAGCTGACAGTTTTATTGGGAGAAAGAGGGTGAACAAATAACTCCGCAAGTAATCAGAGAAACACGTTTCCATTACAGCTCTGAAGAGAAAGTATTTGACACTGTAGAAGTTTATTCCAGGGACACAAATTGGCATGAAGAGACAAGGAAATGATGTGAGGCACTGACCTTAGGAAGAAACAAGAGCTGGTCTGTACAAGGTGGATTTGGAGCTGGTAAATGGTGACTGTATAAGAGATAGGGAGGGATGGAGGGGTGGAGGGAGAGAGTGAGGAGGGGAGGTGCATGAGGCCAGGAAAGGGAAGGAGATCAGGGGACAAAAAAGGAGGAAGGGAAGCGTACCTGGTGGTCGAGTGGCTAAGACTCCTCACTCCCCATGCATGGGACCAGGAATGATCCCTGGTCAGGGAGCTAGTCCCATATGCTGCAACTAAGCTTTCATATGCGCAACTAAAAAAAGGTTTTTGTAATTTAAAAAGTCTTACAGGCCACTGTGAAAATCAGAGATCCCCATTAACACTAAGGCCCAGCACTGCCGAATAAGTAAATAGTAAAAAGAGAAAAAAAAAAAAAAGAGGAGGAGGAAAAAAAGGGAGATGGATGGATTCAAATCCATTTTCTTTTTAATTTGGGGGCTTCCCTGATGGCTCAGACAGTGAAGAACCTGCCTGCAATCCAGGAGACCTGGGTTTGATCTCTGGGTCTGAAAGATCCCCATGGGAAAGGGAAGGCAACCCACTCTTGCATAGAGAATTCCATGGACAGAGGAGCCTGGAATATAATTTAAAAAAAAAGAGAGAGAGTGAGAGAGAGGAGCAAGAAAAGGGAAAAAAATGGATTCAAATCCATTTACTTTTTACTTTTATGACAAGCCAGGAAGCATCAGAAACTGTCTAAATAATATAGTTTCCAATTCTAAAGAAACATAACTGAAAAAGCATTTATTAATCAAATTGAGGGTGGTGGGGGCCAAATCCTTGGGGCACTCTCAGTGGTCCTAGCACCTGACTGCCTTGTTGGATGGCATCATCTGACTCAGTGACATGAGTCTGAGCAAGCTCCGGGAGACTGTGAAGGACAGGGAAGCCTGGTGTGCTGCAGTCCATGGGGTTGCAAAGAGCCAGACACGACTAAGGGACTGAACTACAACAATCAAATTGAAAATGAAAGCTTTCTTATCAAACTAAAGAGGGTTCTTCATTCCAAATTTGTAGAGAAAAAAAAAAAGCCACAAATGATACTTAAAGGGAAACAGGTAAATTGGTTTTAATGTTGGCATTTGATAAAGCTTTATGAACTGTGGATTGTGCATAAGAGATCTTGCATATGGACATTTTTGGAAATGAAAATGGGCCGAAATCTTGTGTGTCCAAAGCCTGGACAGAAACATGAGGGGAGTTTGTGTCCCATGATAAAACACAACCACATAAGTGCTCTTGGTGTGCGTAATCAGTTGTCTGGGAGATCCCTTTTATGGTAGTATTTTTAAGTGATGGCATTTTTTCCTGGAGATCTCGGTGAATTCTCTGCATTTCCCCGCTGGAATGAGCGATCCCTGAGTGGAAAAGGACGTGGAGCGCCCCTTGTGTCTGAACAGAATCACTGTCCTTTGAGTCTGTCTCCATCCCAGTGTTGAGTCAGGATCCACGCTCTGATGAAGCCTGTCCAGGCACCGGGGGAGTTTGGGTCCTGTGCAGCAACTACTTCTGGTTCTTCTCCCTCCAAAAATGATGGCTTCATTACACTTTCCACCCCCTTGATACGAGGCTGGCCATATGGCTTGCTTTGTCCAGTGAAATGTCAACCGGAGTGGAGTAAGTCACTTCCAGGTGAACAAGTGCTGGTCCAAAATTCGCCTCTTTGTCTCCTCCTATTACCCATGACCTGGCAAGTGCTTAGCAAGGTGGAGCCCTGTCATTAGAAGCCTTGAGTGGCTACAGTGCCCCCTGCTGGCTGCACTGCACAAGTCGCCTGAAAAATAGAACACGTTGCATTCAGCTAAGCTACTGCGGACAAGGCACTGACGACCCACTCCAGTACTCTTGCCTGGAAAATCCCATGGATGGAGGAGCCTGGAAGGCTGCAGTCCATGGGGTCGCTGAGGGCTGGACACGACTGAGTGACTTCACTTTCACTTTTCACTTTCAAGCACTGGAGAAGGAAATGGCAACCCACTCCAGTGTTCTTGCCTGGAGTATTCCAGGGACGGGCGAGCCTAGTGGGCTGCCATCTATGGGGTCGCACAGAGTCAGACATAACTGACGTGACTTAGCAGCATTAAGCTACTGAGACCAAGGCGGGGTTGTAATTGTACTGTAACCTAATCCATTCTAGGTCCACAGGGATCAATGTTAGGATTTTTTTTTTTCATTTCTGCCTTGGCTCTCTCCCCTTGTGTCACCCTCTCACACCAAATTATCACTTGGAAATGCGTTGACATCCTGGCTGTCATTTCCTTCCTATGTGATCTTGAGAAAATTAATTTGCCATTCAAAACCTGTTCTCTACCTGGAAAATGGGGCTAATACCATTACCTACCTCATAGGGTTGTTATGATAATGCCTGTAAAGCACTTAGCGCAGTGACTGGCCTGGAGAAATCACTCAATAACCATTCATTAAAAAGGAAGCGTGGGTGGGTGCATAATTTCCAAAAGGGTTCCAGTGAGGAATGAGAATATTCCTTAGAGGATGGAAGGATTTTATCTGAATGTCAACTCCTGGGACTAGGGGAGGAACTCAGTGAGCTAAGAGAGTTAGGGAGAACAGGCTGGGAAGCTCCTGAGTTTGGGGAAACATAAACAGACATGTCTGGGTAGATTGGAGGATATGATTAGGGAGACATGGAAAGACAGATTAGAACAGAAAGTTGAACTTGGACACTCGATCCAGACCCAGAAGCCAGACCAAGAAGTTTGGGTTTTGTCTCACATTCTCCTTATTCAGTAAAATTGGGCACCTTGTCTTTAGTTCTTATGAAAAATGTTTTAACTCAAAGTACATTTTCCTAGTAAACCCAGATACAATCATGAAAAAACATCTGTTTTTCCCTTCATATTGTTCAGGAGCAAATCCCAGTTTGATTTTCTATTCAGAAGCTTGTTCAGTCCTAATGTAAAAAATACATAATGGCGCTCAAGTGGTACATAAAACTATTTCAAAGGAATTTTCATTTAAAAAGTGTTTAAGGAAGCCCCTTATGAGCCCCAAAGACACCAACGGTAAGTGAATTCTTAGGCTTTTCTTCCATTTTCCTTCCAAGATAAAAGCTTTTCTAAAAAAGTAAGTTGGAACGTGAGGCTTATTTTAATCCAGTGGGTAGAGATAGTGAAGGACAGGAACGTCTGGCGTGCTGCAGTCTATGGTGTCGCCACGAGTCGGACACGACCGAGCGACTGACAGCAGAAGTCATTCGGAGTTAGTGAAACTTCTGAACTCTTCAGTATTTTTAAAGTTATCTTAATAATTTCTAGAATAGTACATTAAATCACAGATTGTCAAGGTGTTTGCCAGGTAGACACCTAATGACCAGATAGTCACTGGTAATGTGTCTCAATGATTCGATGTAAATGTATTCTGTTACAATGACTTAAAGAATGACTGGAAAAGTTCTTTCTCTCTTTAAATGCAATCATACATACAATTAGTAACAGGCACAAAACTGAATGAGGTGGACTCCCCATTCTCCAAGAGATCATAGTCTAATGTAAGCAAATGACAATATGCTTCAAGAGGCTGCAATAGAAGTAAAACCAGAGTCTTATCAACAGAATACCTAAGAAACTATCTCCTTAGTTCTTATATATGGTGACTTTGTGTAATAAATTTCACTTGATAGTAGTAGAAGGTCCTGTTACTATACAATCTAAGATTTAATTTCACTCTCATTGATTCCAAATTAGCAGATTCCAAACACATTAAAATCTCAAAGTGTGTAATATATTACACCCATCTTCTTCGAAAATCTTCCCAAAAGAAAGTATCTTTTGCTCCAAATCTACCTCTTTGTCCTTTCCTTATTTGAAACCCTGATGCTGGAACCCTTTGGAGGAAAGTAAGCATCTGCTTACATGTCACTAGGCTGAGAGCATCTTGGTGATGAGTATTGGAGATTTAGTTGTTGTTTTTTTTCTCCCTAGGCCTTAAGACATACTAATAAAAAGTAAGAAAGAAAATGACCGAGTGAATGAGTACATTAGTGAAAGGATATTTTAAGAAAAAAGAGCCTTGTCCAGAGAACATTCTGTTGAAGAAATTTCACCTAAGAATATAATGTAATCATAACAGATAATTGCTGAATGCTCACCATGTGCTACATTTTGTTCTAAGTGCTTTGTATTTGTTCATTTAATCCTCATTGTACGAGGGACTGTCTTTATAAGAAAAATGGACTCAGGTTACATAATGTAGGGAGCTGGAACATGTTTAAAAGTTCTTCACTTGGGTACGTGGTCTCATAGGGGCTTTTGGGAATCTGTACCTAAATTCACATGATAATTTATATATATATGTGTGTGTGTGTGTGTGTGTGTGTGTGTGTGTGTGTGTGTGTGTGGGTGGGTGGGTGTGTGAGTATTTTAGGCAAGATGGGTCATATTTGATTCAGATACCCAAAGTGGACATGCCCTCTCCTTCAAAGTTAAAATATTTTATATTTTTTAGTCTCAATTTCGATATTAATCTTTAAGGAATGAAGGAGTCACACTAAATTGACTATAAATCTAGTAGTAATATTTTAAAATAAGGGTTTTCCACGCTCCAACTCAATTTCCTCCAGGTTCTCTTTTAAAAATAAATGAACACGCAAAAAGACTTTTAGAGCAACTAATTCCACCAAACTTCCTAAATGTCCATCAGACATTTCCATAAAAGAGACAGAGTTAATAATAAAACCAGGAAAGCTCAACAGTGACCACTTTGCCATCTCACCGCATTTTCCAGGCTCTCCTTTGCTTGGGGGTGGTACTAGATACACTCCCCACCTGCCTGGAAACTGGACCCCTCCTCCCCCTCCTAACTCTCCTCCCGTCTCCCATTCTTCCTGTCTCCTTTGTTGGCTTCTCCTTGGCTGGTGGGCGATCCCCAAATCTCATTCCTCAAGGCTCTGCTGTTCCTTCTTCGCACACTTTGTCAAAGTTCTCATTCTGTCTCATCACTTCAGCATGAACCTCTAACCAGGCGACTCCCCAGTCTTTGTAATTCATGACCTTCCTCCGAAGGGCTAGTTGCACTTTCAGTTGCACCTCGGACATTTCCAATGGATGTCTTGTTGTCCTCTCAAATTCAGCGCATCTGAAAGTTAACTCAGCATCTTCTCCATCAGCTCCATCAGACTGACTCTACTGTCCTCTAGTTCCATCAGTGATACCACCATGATTAAGAGGGTCTATGTTTTAAATCAATTCACCACTTGGTGTGACTTTTTCTCTCATTACCCTGTAGCCAAGATCTACCTTTCACAATATTTACTTCCTCTGCCCCTTCCTTTACCTTTCACAATATTTGCTTCCTCTGCCCCTTCCTTTTAATTCCTTCTACACACATCTTAACCTAGAACTTCCTCATGACTTCCTCCTCCCAGACACCACTAGTCTCTTGGATTTGTAGGTATCTTTCTCTCTGCACTTATTCCCTATGCACTGTTTGGCAGTTAACTCAAGTAGCATCTCTTCCACAAAGCCTTCTCTAGGAACTCTGCAACGACACCTTTCTTAACCAAGTGAACAAACTACTTATTTGACGCTCACCATAAAGACTAATAAAGTTTAGGAAAGGGTGGGATAACCTTGTAGGACCCCTGTTTGGGAGAAATGGAAGTCAGAAAATTTTCTGTGACCTGCTCAAGGTCATACCACTAATCTGTGACAGAGGAGTCCTGGAAACAAGGACTCCTTTTTCCTAGCTAGGGCAGGTTACAGTCTCAGGTACAAGGCTCTCACTCTTTGGAAGATGAAGGCATGCCTTTTGCTTCTTTGCAGCCTCCTAAATGTCCAGCCCAGTATTGAAAGCAAAGTGTTAGCTGCTCAGTCATGTCTGACTCTTTGCAACCCCATGGACCATAGCCTGCCAGGCTCCTCTGTCCATGGAATTCCCCAGGCAAGAATACTAGAGTGGGTTACCATTCCCTTCTCCAGGGAATCTTCCTGACCCAGGGATCAAACCCAGGTTTCCCGCAATGTAGGCAGATTCTTCATCATCAGAGCCTCTAGGGAAGCCCCAGCACAGTATCAGGTGCATAGTAAATACTCAACAAACAAAAATAAGATGGAAGGAGAAAGAGAGACAAAGTGGCAAAGAGAAAGTGAGAGAACAAAGACTGTCTGGCTAAACTGGGTAGGCTAAGACATCCACATAGATCTTGGGCTGGCTGGACGGCCAGGACCCACCCCCATGCCAGCCCTCTCCTGAGAAGAGGAGAGAAAGCCAGCACCTGGATCCTACCTGGAGACCACAGGGACGCCCTGTCTTGGCCTCCGAGCAGCCGCCTGCCTCCACCCACACTGAGGGACTCTCCCCAGGCTCCAGCTCCCTGTGTGGCTGGTGACTCAAAACGACTCCTGTTGTCCAGGGTACCGTTTGTGAAGTGCTTTCCTGGACGAGAAAATGTTTGGGGCAGCAGGGAGGGGAGCTCCCCGTGCTGGAGCCACAAGGAGGCCTGTTGTGTACGGTGTGAGAACACAGGCTGCTTACTGCCCTCTCTTCCCCTCGCCTGTGTTTATTTAAAGCTCCCACCGCCGCTGGAGAGGGGTGTGGTGTGTGTGTGTGCACGCGGGGCCGGGACGTCAGGCAGGAGGGTCGGGGCACAGGCCTGTCACTGCCTGCGGGACCGCTGTCCTCACGAGCACAGGCCTCGGGGCCCGGGAACCAGGGATTCTGGCCAGGGCAGTGGGAGGCATTGGGAAAGAGCAGTTATTGTGTCTTTGGCAATCCTATAATTACTGTGCTTGCTGTTGTGATTTCTGTCTCTGTTGCCATTGCTCTCGGTAAATCTGTTCCCACTTGTGTCTT